>CAJHNH020004278.1:0-43131 GCA_905116865.2 Candidula unifasciata | reverse complement strand
TTACAGGATGTTAGTGGCTCGTTGTGTTACCTGATGTTTTGGCTCGTTGTGTTACAGGATGTTAGTGGCTCGTTGTGTTACAGGATGTTTTGGCTCGTTGTGTTACAGAATGTTAGTGGCTTGTTGTGTTACAGGAAGGTAATGGCTCGTTGTGTTACAGGATGTTAATGGCTTGTTGAGTTACATGATTTTAATTGCTCGTTGTGGAACAGGATGTTAATGGCTCGTTGTGTTACAGGATGTTAATGGCTTGTTGCGTTACAGGATGTTAATGGCTCGTTGTGTTACAGGATGTCAATGGCTCGTTGTGTTACATTATGTTAATGGCTAGTTGTGTTACATGATGTTTATCGCTCGTTGTGTTACAGGATGTTAATTCCACGTTGTGTTACATGATGTTAATGGCTTGTTGTGTTACAGGATGTTAATGGCTCGTTGTGTTACAGGATTTTAATAGCTCGTTGTGTTACAGGATGTTTATGGCATGTTGTGTTACAGGGTGTTAATGGCTCGTTGTGTTACAGGATGTTTATGGCTCGTTGTGTTACAGGATGTTAATGGCTTGTTGTGTTACAGGATGTTAATGGCTTGTTGTGAGGTCCTGGGTGGGTTTGATATTATAATCTATGATATTATTTTTATTTTGTTTACACCGATTTGTGTCGTAGATTGGTACATTGGTAACATAGACAGTGTCACATTTGGGAAGTAATGTATTCATCATTTTCCAGGACAATGGTTAACCACTCTTTGATTCTCAAATTACATGGATATGATCTCTTACCTTCACAATATAAAGGATTATTGCTTTTGGCCAATTGCAGGCAGGAGAATGTCAAAGTTAGGTTGTCTGGTATCTTAACGTGCATCAGAGAACAATCAGTCGACTTTCGCACCGATTCCAAACCACTTGTTCAGCTAAAGACTGACAGAGTGACAACAACACTGGAGAATCTGTTTGTTCGACTTCTTCACCACATACACATGTTTACAAAAGCGGCCTCAATTGTGCAGGCATTGCCTTCAGGACGTCATGGGTTTGATCAAACTGTTTGGAACACAGTGTGGCTTAATATGTAAAACTAATCAATGATGTGTCTAAATATGTTCAACTAATTAATGATGTGTCAAAATACGTTAAACTAACCAATGATGTGTCTTAACGCATTCAGCTATCTGTTGCTGTGTCTAAATATGTTTAACTAATCAATGCCGCGTCTAAATTTGTTAAATATCAAACATGTGTATAAATATGTGCGGCTTATCAATACTGTGTCTAAATATATGTTTAACTAATCAATGATATGCCTGAATATGATCAGTTAAGCAATGATGTGCCTAAATATCTTTAACTAATCAATGATGTGTCTACATATGATTAACTAAAAATGATGTGTCTAGATAATCAACTAATAAATGATGTGTCTAAATATGTTCAAATAACCAATGTTGTGTCTAATGATGTCAGCTGATAAATGTCGAGTATAAAAAACTTTCACAAAATTAATGATGGGTCTCAATACGTTCAACTAATCAATGATGTCTAAATATGTTCAACTAATCAATGATGTTGCACAGATGCATTATTTACACTAAGATTGCTAGGAAAAAAAAAAAACACCACTGAATATGACGCTAACTAAATACTGTGTTTGCGGATCAAGAAATAACGTTTGATAACTTCGACAGAAAAAAAAAAAACTATAGGTTATTCTCGAGGATTATGGGATACAGGGACAGTTGCTAGATAACATCATGGTCATGTACCACACTTTCCAGAGCGCCGTGAGAACACAGGAAGGCATCTGATGTGTTTACAGTTAATACAGGATAGATGTAGGGATCTGTGCTCTCTCTCCTCTCTTATTTGCTACATAAGATTGACCCTGGTGCACCTCTGGCAAGTAGCGGGTCAATGAGATCAGCTCTGACATGCTCGTAGACATGACTTTCGTGAGCAGTACACGTTTATTCTCTGATGGCATCTTCTTTAGATCTAATTTCCTGACATGTTGTTTTACCATTACAAGCTTGAGTGTGTTTCTTTCTCGAATACCGTGACATACATATAATCACAGCGTTCTGCTACTGTTTTGTTGCCGGTCATCAGGGAATACAAACATTTATGGACAGTCATTAGGCAACAAGGGAAACTACATGAACTCTATCTTGATAGATTCAACTATGAAGATATTATATGTGACCGATTAATTAGATATTCGATGCGCATTGATTACTTGAAGTCAAACCGCTGGTTTTATGATGCAATATCTATCTGGAGTTGAATAAAGACACCTTTTTTTAATATATGGATAGGATACTGGTGTTTGGTAGATAACATTACAAAAAATATTTATTGCAACTGTCGAGCAAACCTGTGTGAGAAAAAACCGTGCGAATATATGTAGATAAGCAGCGTCATTCTAACTAACCTTTTGGCAGGCACACAAGTGTGTGACTAATACTTGCAATTGGTACATGGACAATGCGTCGCTTAGGAAACTCTGGTTGCATTGATCGTTCAGGGAAAAGATAAACACTTTTAATTACTGCCTTTATTAAACCACTTTTGCTGTTTAGGCGAACGGGGGTGGGGGGGGGGGGTGTGGACCTGAAGATTTAAGGTCCCATGGCTAGGGCTGTCACCACGACTGTTTAGGTGAGGTTTTTTTTTATAGACCAAGTCTTAATAGCAGAAAGTTATAAAGTGCGACATTTTATACCAATGAATAAAGAATTTAAAGCAAATAATAATAAGCGAGTAAGGACAATCATCATGGTCAATTGCCTTGCCGACTGGCGTCAGCGATATTGTTACTTATAATACTTCTCGTCCTTTTTAGGACGAAATTTTTCGTTTTTTGAAGCCCTACTCTAGCTTTTGCCAAGGGCCGCAATATAGCCCGGTTATAAAAATTCCCTAAAGGCTGAACGCGGTTTCTATGACCTCTCCATGGTGATCCTCACCATGGTGGCACATTGTGTCATCGGGTGTTTATCGCTTGTGGGATATCCTGGTGGGGTAGGAAGTCAGTCAGTCAGTCAGCGTCGGCGATCATGCATTTCCACAAAATGCCATCAGCATCTGAGTGTATCAGTTGGTGTGTTCACACACGCCCACTCCCTCCTCCCTGCCCACGTCACAACAACAAAAGACTGTCAAGAATCATTTCCGCTGTCTCTTTTCCCACAGATCTTTCCAGTGATTACAACATGTGACATTGTCCCTCTTCTCATAACGTAACTAATATAGCCGCTCATACAAATGCACTACGACTTCAAAGAAAGCTTTTAATTAGTCGCCTTCTACGACATGCTTGTTAGTGAGGCAGTGGTTCTATTCTTGTTTACCCAACAACGAGGCCATGAACAAACGCAGATTCTTGTTCGTCTAATTATATACTTGCGTAGGCTCCTTGCACCACATCCGAGTAAAAGCTAATTGATCTGAGCTCCCTAACACACTCTTTCGCTTTCCCTTTCCCCTACTGGCTCTAAGCGAACAACACACGACCCCCAACCTCTAAACTTCTCTTTGTGTCCGGATCCCTGCATTGGCTGTATACTTTTCGTGCAGGTAGTCACCAGCAATTTAAAAAAAAAAAGTGAGAAAACAGACATACATGTGCCCATTACATTTACGAAACAACCTAGTTCAGACATTTCAAATGACACTTTGGTGAAAACGGCAGACTATTTCAATGACATCTGAGAATCAAAGAGGCATCAGCTATTATCATTTACCCAGGTAACGATGAATACAACATTTCCTATGGGGTATACTTTCTTTGTTATCAATTACAAATAATAGGCACATTTGTTTGCACCCGCCAAAAAGATTGAAACAGTTATGTATATTGTCTTTCATTACATAGTCAACAATCAGACAAGTTTGCTCGACTGTTGCAATGAATATGTTTACGATGCTAACTATCAAGATATGGTATGCCTGCATCGAACAAAGTGATTTACTTGAATTCGAAGTAGATTTTATAGCCTCATTCTCACAATTGACTTTAAGGCATCGATGCATATCGAATGGCTCATTGTTTTGTCACATACATTATCTTCACAGCTGATCATTATCTAGACAGAGATTGCATCGTTTCCCTTCTTACTGTGTCTACATAATGTGCTTTAATCTCCTGATCACCACCAACACAAACTAGCTACATCTTCGTCACAGTTATGCTTTTAAATGTATATATGCATCATCATCATCATAGTCAGCATCAGGTGCCTTGCCGACTGGCGTGGGCGATCATACCTCTCCATAATCAACGATCTGCTGCAGCATGTATCAGTTCGTGTGACGACACACCTCCATGCCTTGCAACAAGACTGTCAAGAATCTTCTATCGTTGTCTTCCTCTTTTCCTTCTTCCACAGATATGTCCAGTGGTCACAACATGTTATATTTTCCCTGTTCTCATAACATGGCCGAAAAATGATGACTGTCTCCTTCTGATGTCTGTGATAAGTTGTCTTCAGGCTCCCGCCTCTTTCAAAACCTCTTGGTTGCTTTTTTTTTTTTTTTTTGGCTGTCCAAGGTATTATAAGCATTCTTCATTTTATAAAATGCAGTTTTTGCCTGTTCTATTCTGTCTCATATCTCATGTATGCATCTTCCATCTGATGTTATCCACGTGCTTGGGCACTTTAATTTCTGTACTTGTCCTAAAATAACACGATCGACTTTTATTACACATTTAGAAATATGTTGTGATACCACCATTACTTCTGTCTTTCCATTATTCAATCTGAGGCCCATTCTTCCACTTTCTAACACCACAAAATCTATCATTTCCTGCAGTTCTTTCGGACTTGTTGCTATCAAGTCTGTGTCAACAGAATCACGCAAATTGTTTATATTGAGCATACAAACCACAATTCCAGGCCTATCAATTACAGATTTCATTTTATATTCACTGTATATTGAAAACAAATCAGGTGATAGTACACATCCTTAAATGACACTCTTTATGCTTCGAAATGTATCTAAACAGTTGTTAATTCGTATAGCTGCTGTTTTCTGCCGGTACACATTCTTTTTATTCGTAGATATTTTCCAGCAATGTTTAATTTTTCTCACAGTTTGATTATTTCTTCACACAGTCAAATGCTTTTGTATAGTGTATAAAGCTTAGGTACAAATCAGACTGCATACTTCTACCAATAAACAATAACGTTCATTACGTTAGCAAATAGTAGCTCACCTCTCAGAGCATATTTATGAGCCGGCTCGTTACCTCCCACACCTGAATGTTTAGACAAATAATCCGTGATATGATCTTGATATAAGTCTTATCTAGTGTTTGTCGTTCATTGTGTTATCCTGATGGTGTTGAACAGTATTCACACACTCACAGATGTAGTTGATGTCTTTGTAATTCAGAACTGATTCTGTTCTGTATTATGCATATATTATATATTAAATTGCTGATCACATAATTTCTGGTTTCTCCTGCAGCCTTTCTCAAACATCCCATTTAATTGGCATCAGCCCTTATTAAGCGAATAAGGCGAATGTTTAGGAAAACTGAAGGACATTTAACAGCGACCCCTAATAAAGGGTTTAAGATGAATACCATTGAGACAAAAGTAATGAGAAACAATTAGAAAACGTAAACATTCAACAATAATTATCAATGAGGCAAAATAAATATTAAATATGTTAAGTACATCGTAACTAAAGTTACCCCAGTTAGAACATTTGCACAGGATGCAAAATTCAGCATTAACAAAGCAAGCCAACATGTGTCATAGTTAGCAATACATGGAGATGTGGATTAGTTTGTGGACAAAGATCAGATTTAAGGAGTCTGCTGTGAATGTTTCGGCTAAATAAGATCCCAGACGAAGATCAGAGGAAACAAACACGGTGTTAACCGGTAGCAAACATTCAATTTATGAACACTTTCTCCATAGGTAATGCTCTTAGTAAATTATTAAAATATGACGACTGCCTCTTTCGAATAACTTAAACAATGTTTCTGGAATGTCGCTTGTTAAAAGCATGTCTTGTTTGGCGATTCCGTTGATATGGTCACGTTGGTTGTTGAAAATGTACCTTTCTATTTAAATTATAACAGTTTGGAGGGAAACAACTACTAGCATATTTTTAAACAAGGGGGAAAACCTTGTCCCTATTTTCGTTTGTGAAAAGCGTTTGGGCGTTTCGTTTATTAGGTTATTCTGTAATATACAAGAATAATTTGCTAATAGACCCTAAGGATCAATCAAGTTGTAAGAATCAAGTGAAATTATAGGTATTATTCTAATACACACAAACCGTTACTTCCCAATATATATGACGTATAATTGTGGGATTACATTAACTAAAAAAAAAAAAAAAATAATCTGGAATACTTATATTGATAGAGCATTTCATTATTTATAAATTAAATAATATTTAACCGGTACACTGGAAATCAAAGACACTTAGCAAACACACAAAACTCAAGATCTTCAATTCTTGTGTGATTCCAGTACTAACCTATGGATGCGAGAGCTGGAAATCAGCGAAAACTCTAGACATAAAATTAGATAGTTTTGAAAATAAATGCTTTAGAAGAATACTAAATTTCAAATGGTCAGATTTCCGAACCAATACACAAATAAGGCAAGAATCCAGGCAAGAGTATGTGTCTAATTTTATACGAAAACGCCGCTGGAACTATGTCGGCCACGCCCTTAGAATGGATAAATCTAGACTTCCTTACCAAGCCCTCATTTGGACACCACAGGGGAAAAGATCTCGTGGAAGACCAAGGGAAACTCTACGTAGAACTATCATCAGGGAAGGGTCGCTCATGGGCAACTCAAAAATCCAAGACCTACAACAGATTGCAACGAACCGCCATGCATGGAGAGTCATGACCTCTGCCCTATGTGCCGCACTCGACACAAGAGGAAAGACTAACTAACTAACAAACTAACACAGTTTGATGTACCTTACGAATGGCAAATGTCTATACCAGCCTTTTTTAATCCGCCAGACACATTCCAACACAGATTTAGACGAACTTTATAGTCCATACACTTAAGCATTCTTTCACCATGTGCTCTGCCAGGCGGCGTGGTCGCTCATGTCTCTCTACAGATCTCGGTACATGGTATTTTGGAATAATTCCAGTTGAAATTCCTCCATGTGGTCACTTCAGGCCGTTATCTTCGTTGGCTTCTCCCTCTTTTATCGTTGATCATTAGTGTCATCGTGAAGCTCTTCAATGCTTCGTTCCCATCACATGATCAGGGAACACCAACTCGTTCTTATAATTGCAAATATTATTATAATTCCACTTCCAGGCAGTGGTAGTTTGTCACACTACCGAGCGGGCATTATTTGGGCACAACGTGTTAACAACCATAAAAACAATCCTGGATCAGACGGTTTCATCGTAAAATTTTCTTCGAAAAATTACTTCTCTGAGAATTACTTCTCTTGTTAAATCATCCTGTCTAATATTAAGGTTCATTTACTTACTATTCAGTAGAATCTTTTACTTGCTGATTTTTTTTTTTTTTTTTTTTTTTTTTTTTTTACAAAATGTTGAATTGTCGAGTCAAATAGTAACTGTTTCATTTGTAGATATGAGATAGCTAGTAATGTATATGAGGACGCATTCACTAACATTAATGTATACTCGCAAAAGTGCACTAAAGAAATGGGTGACAGAGGATAAGATAGTAACCACAACCGTCTTGTTCCTGTCCTGAACTGCAATAAATGTCTATTATTGTATATCAGAGCATTCATCATACTGGTAAAATAGTTAAAGAAATTGTGGAAGATATCGGTTGAGATTAAACAAAATATGTGCTGACACTGACTTTGTGAAAATCCTCAGTAAATAATTCATTCTTTGAGGTTGCAACATAATGCCTACACACACACAAACACAATTAAGAAAAAGAAAATTGTATTAATGTATTATTATAATCAATATCACGGGATACAAGCATCATACATAGATGCAAGAAAATCATCAACAAGGGAAATAATTAAAAGTATATGTTGATATTGATGAATTATAAAGTCAAGTTAGAAGGGTAAATGAAACGGTCACTCGGCATGCATGGATTACTCGTCATCAAAGAATCTTTAATAATGTGTAAATCTGTATGATATGCATGTAACAGCTTTTGTATGACACAAAATATTTTGACGTGATAAATTACATCTTACAACAAAACGGTTGCAACGTTCGAGCACACCTGGAAGATTGTTACATGTAAGCGAAAGTTTCAAAATTTTCTCTTTCAGTGTCAGAAATCTTTGCAGGTACACAAAGACGTACCTCATAAAAGCAGTTTTTAAAATAAACAAATGTGTCTAAAGTATTCGTCTACCAAAAATATGATGGATGGACATATTTTGATTTCCATCATATTAAAATAATTTGTTGTCTTTAGTAGTGCCATTATACAGTCGTTGCAAGGCGCTTCGTAATTCCAAGACGAGGGTTCGACCCCAGCTAAGGGGGATTTAAAACAGTTCCACTTGTGTTGGTTTCGATAGTGCTTTCTAAAACTGATCGTTTAGGGGCAATGGCAAACAACTAAACGTAAAACAAGCTGGTAAATTCACAAAGATCTTTATAATTATTGTGTAAAAGAAAATTTCTTCTAGATGTCAATCAAATGCCAAATGTCTTCCCTCTATTACATGGTGTAATTAGCCCTCATGTTTTTGCAGCTCAATGTGTTTGTCTTTTCGGTAAACTAACCAGGATTGTAGCCTAATTGGCGGTGCACAACACCAGTTGCAACAGGAACACAATGCAAGTCAGACGGGTAGTGTGAATGAACAACATACATCCATACATTATTTGTTACTTTGCAAAATAATAATGCTATTTGATATATTGGAAGATGGGAAATGAACACGGAGTTAAAATGCTAGAAAGATGTAGAAATGCAAATATTAGTCTTGATTCAGTACAGTAAATTTTTTTTTTTTTTTTTACTCACAATGTTAGACAAATTATTTTATAATGGTCATTTGTAGAAATGTATGTTGATACATTTGTAGACTTCAAGTGTAAAAAAAAACATGGTTGCCATGGCAAAAGCCGCCATTTTTATGAAAAAACAACATGTACTTAGACAGCTTCAATTTAAAAAACAAACAGAGGTATTGAGAAACAGATGATTGATTCATAAATTGTAAACCTATATTTAGGGTCAGGTCTGGTTTATTTACTTCAAAAAATGTTTCTAAATATTTTTTTTTTAGAATATTAAAATTTAGGTATGTTAAAAAATACAAAAATGTCACTTTTTAAGATAATAATCAAATTTTCAACAAAAAAAAAAAAAGTACTTAATAAACTGTAATTTCAAATAAACCTGACCTTATAATATTGTCTTGGGAGTATCCACACCAAATTTTACGTTTTCAGTTTTTATATTAGCCGAGATTTTAGGAGATCCCACACACAACAAGCATAAAAATAGAATTGTTAGAAAAGTGACTTTAAAACTTTTTTTTTAATATTAAAAAAGTGCATGGGTTGGTGAGTTTAGTATTAACTTTTCAATGCTAAATTGTTTACCAATGATACAATTTGTGTGTGTAATCTATTCTACGAATGCCGAACATTACAAAAAGGAACATTTTGAAAAAGTGATATTTTTGTCATAAATTGGAAACAAAATGCCGTGTAGTGACCCCTTAAAAAAATGATGTTACCTCCCAGCCAACGACAATTGATCCTCAATATATTCTTTGTGTCTGCGTTACAAGAATGTAAACGTTCCCAGCAAATTGTTTTCTGTAGGAGAAAGATATACAACTGCACAAGACGTGAACAGATTACCAATAATTTGAATATTTCGCTTGACATTTTTTGAGAAGACGAGACCATTTTTTGTCACTGAGATTCTAAGAATCGCGAAGCCAATTGCCAATTCCAGGGACAACGATCAGACACTGTTATATTACCAGTTACAATTATTAGGCACACACATATATGCCTGCCAAAGAGTTACAATAGGTTTTATTAAAAATTACTGTTCATCAGAATGACTAAAGTCAGACAGGCTTGCTCGACAGTTGAAGTGAATATATGTTGTGATGTTATCTATCAAACGCAGCATGCATTCCTCAAACATCGTGTCTTAATTCATCTCCAGCCAGATGTTACAGCCTACAACCGGCGACTGGATCTCAAGTAATCAAATGCATATTTAATATCAGACTAATCAGTCACCAAAAATATCTGCCTAGTTGAATGTATCTAGACATAAATTACATTATTTCCCTTGCTTAGGCTCAAACTCAGTTCGTTGAATGTCTTTGTTTTCCCTGTTGAATGCCAATAAAAAAATTTAAAAAACCAGCATCGGTCGGTAAAGTTTTGTGCGTAGGTATTTTACTTCACATACAACGAATGAATCATTATTTTATATTCCGTTTCCGATTCCTTTTACGATAGTAATTAATCTAGAGATCGACCAAACAGGAGATACAGGCTGCCACCTAAATGACTGACCTGTACACGAATGGCTTCTGGTTTCCAAGTCCTTTTGAAAATTAAAAGGTCGACCACTTTCAGACTGCTGCTAGCTAGCCGAGGCTACCAACAGTCTCCGTCTATATTTGTGGTCTGGTTTATTTGCGTATCTTTCGTGACTAAAATTTTAATCTTTGTGCCGTCTCTGCGCTTGATGCTTCCTTCCATGAAGTCAGGTCGCTTCCTGTTGTTAACTGTGTACTTCTTGTATTTTCCTTTATGGTGTTTCCTCCTTGTTTTCAGTTCTCTCTGATTTGGTAAGGGATATTTCGGGGGAGAGCGAGCTTCTCTACATAACGTCCTTCGGACCACTTTTTATAGTTTTAAAATTGTGAGTATTTGACTTTGCCATAAAGTATTGAAAACAGTTTTTTTGGGTTTTGGATGGATCCCAAAGGTGAAAGTATTGCGCGTATGACTAAACTGGTGTTAAAGTTGTCTTTCAGCGATAAGAATGTGTTAGTCATGTCAATGATTGATTTGACTTGATTCAATAACCGATATCACGGCACTCAAGACATTCCCATAAGCGCTCCATAACCATCTTCAGCAGCCAACGTAGAGTTCCAATACTAATGGTACCAGTAGCATTCTGATTGAATGTCCGTCTGGCCTTTCCTCTGAGCCTCTAGCATCTGCTAGAACCTTTCATCACCCCCCACCACACCCCCTGCATCAGTCTCGCCAGACTGTGGTGATCCATCTGCTACTCCGAACTGTAAACGCCATCCCACAAGGCACTAACCACGTCTACCTTATCATGCATCAATATTCCACCAAGATGTACAGAGCATTTCCCAACACACCGGCGTACCGTAGTGAAAAAATCCAGACAATACTCCTCACCAGTATCCTCCACATTGTGCGAAGCTTGCCTGTCTTGATCTTCCTCAGCATGCTTTGTGAGTCAGTTACTAGCATAATGTATGTGTGTGCCGTGTTATCTAGTCAGCGGAAAGCTGCAGTGACTGCTTCCGCCTCCATTCTTAAGCTGAATGTTGTTGTATCATATGCTAGGCTCTCATGCACCAAAGGCCGAACATTAATATTTGCTAAGAAACCCCAAGCACTTATTTTGCCTCTTAACACTGAACCGTCTGTGTAAATGATCAAATCTTCTGAGCGAGCATTATCTTGTATTGCTTGCTGAATTTCCACCTCTGTAGCACCTGCTGGTCAGTCTCTACATTCCCGGCTCAGTGTGATTATGACCCTACACAAGTCTGACTGTTCAGATGGCACTTTGACCCACTCCTCTCCTTGCTTAATGTTCTCAAGGATGCAAACCTGTCTGATTGTGTCTTTTGCCTGAACTATCCAAGACGTTCTTCTTATCAGCCGCTGACCCTTAACTGCACCCAGAGCTTCTTACAAAAGGTGGTCTATGCGATTTTATCATGATGCCAAGTCGGAAAATAAAAATTATTTGTACGAATAATTGAAACATAAAGTAGTAATAACTTTGTGTGTGTGTGTGTGTGTGTGTGTGAGAATATGAAGGGAAAGATGAAGCCAACTTCTAAAATTCTTCTTTTTTCTTCTTCGCGTTCACCAACTGTACACTCTGGCGGAAAGTTCTGGTTGCTCGTCCACTACCAAACTGCAGTCCTGCTCCAGAACCTGAATGTTGTGTGTGCATCAGTTTTACATATCTTATTCTCTTGAATACAGACTGTTGGTTCCTTGCCTCTCCGGCAGTTGTACTCTGACTTCAGAGGAAGCTCCCCAATTAGTCGACTCTTACGACATGCTTTTGGGGAGGCAGTGGGTCTATTCTTGTTTTCCTAACAATGGGGCCCCGGAACCCACACGGGGGTAGCAAGCAAGAATTCTTTTTCTAACTCTCAATGACAAAGATATATTGCACAAGATGTTTTTCATTTTATAAAATGCAGTCTTTGCCTGTCCTATTCTGTTTCTCATCTCAGTTATGCATCTTCCATCTGATGTTATCCATGTGCCCAGATACTTAAATTTATGTACCTGTCCTAAAATAACACCATCAACTTTTATTACACACTAAGGAATAATTCGTTTCTTTGATACCACCATTACTTCTGTCTTCCCATTATTCAAACTGAGTCCCATTCTTCCACTTTCTAACACCACAATTTCTATCTTTTCCTGTAGTTCTTTCTGACTTGTTGCTAACAAGACTGTCATCAGCATAACGTAAATTGTTTTTAATTCTAGAAATTACGTCTTTTAATTTATCACTTTTAAGGGCGGTATAGACAGAGATTCGTGAGTCAAAGAATTTAGGGCGGCAAGGCGTGTGCTGTCGCCACAGACTGTGCAGGTTAGGACATTGCCCCTGACAGAAAAAAAACTCCATCAGCTATTGGCAGAAATTGAATATCCTATAGGACACTTAGGAAGGTGAAAGTAGAGCATTAAGGAGATGCGTCGATGAGCAGCGATCTTTTCAGGTAAGATTTTGCACACTCACTTATATTTGCTCAAACAAACAGCGCCATGCGGGCATGTATTCCCTGCCGCTGTTGGGTAAGTCCCTGTGTCATGGCGTCAACACGTCTGTTGTACATGCCCTCTTTTATACACAGTCATGAGATGCATGAACCCGTGTCTCTGTCAAATATTTCAAATCCAGAGAATCAGTAGGTGAATGTCTAAAATAATTTCTAGTAGTACATATTACCCCAGCAGGATATCACCCAAGCGATAAACACCCGATGACACAGTGCCATTATGTGGATGAGGATCACCCATGGAGAGGTCCCAGGAACCGCGTTCATCCATTAGACCGTAATTATGGCCGGGCTGTATTGCGGCCGATGGGTGTTCTTTTTTTTTTTTTTTTTTTTTTGGTTTTATTCAAAGCGATTCTCAAAAATTATCTCATCTTACTGTGGTTAGTTTTCAACAGGTTAAAAAAGTAAGCGCAGGGCGGGGCTTAGCGGTATCAATGACAGTCTACTACATGCACGGGACGCTCAGATGACAACATGGACATGTAGTATGATACATAAGGACATCTCAACATGAACGTAAATCAGGACAAGGATTTCAATGAGAAACGATAGGGCAAATTAGCCCAGGAGTACAACCAACTCATAAAATATAGGACACGGGTATCAATGACAAACTGTAGGACATATTACAGAGAATTGTGTATATAATCCCAAGAGTGCAACCATTGTTTCTTTGTTCATTTTAGATATCACAATCATCGCACCTCTGACATTACCATAAGTGATCCAATCTCCTCCAAGTGTTTTTTAGACTAACAGTTCCCATTCTGTTCTGACTGGTGTAACGACGGGTGGCTCCCGCATAGTATTCTGTCAGCTGGCTCCAGTTGGTACACTCAGGGTATGCAGTCTATTCAGTAAAAAGCATTTTCCACGAAACTGAAAGCTTCACAGTGATTAGTCTCTCGTATGGCATTGATGATATCTCACACATACATAAACACACACATATGTATGTGATGTTGGCCACAGTGATTGGATTTACAATCAAAACTAACACAAGTGGCATGAGAGAGATGATTTTCAGGCTAGAAATGACTTCATGATTGACTCCAGCGTTTTGAAAATGTCCAGATACAACTGAAGATATAACTTTGCTTAGAATCGTCTAGTGGTTTTATAGTGTCTGTATACACCTAACAGCCCCACCCCCACCCCCTTTTCTTACCTCAAACCTGTGAAAAAGATATGAAAGAGAGACTTGTTGCATCACGATGTTTTGAAATCAACACTGCTAACTGAACTCGAATGCCATTTTGTTTGTTATTGCCACAAATGGGCAGACATTTAAACAATGTTGCCAACTAATTTGATGGAATTGGGTAATTTTAAACTCTTCTTTCCTTCCTGGGTCCTATATATTTTTTTTTTAAATTTGTAGTTGATGTGTATTGTGACGAGCGAATGCTTGGCGTACAATGTGACGTGCTGTAAAGGCTGCGTGGTGATGTGCGGCGTACCAAAGGTGAATAAGGCGTCGCAATGTAACAAATGGCATCAACACTTAATATGCCACTGGCCAAGTGTAACACAACATGATGAATGTTGAAGCTTCCAAACGTAGCGGAACGAGAACTCTCTTTAAAGGTTCCATTTGTGTATTGACAAATAACAATGATCAACACAAGGAGAAAATATGCAAATAATAATCCAGACTCATTCAAGCACATCAACAAAAGCCCGCTCGTACATCCATGGACTGATATGTCCTCACGACGGGTCACAGTCCGACCTTGAGATCCAGACAGTCATCTTTGTCTTCGGTTCCGCAGTCTGAATTAAGTAATGAAAGTATACCGGCTTACTGCCGAACTGTGACAATATACCAGCTTTCTGCTGAGGTCTACAGTGGAGTCCCGAGGTAAAACGTCCTCAAGGATCCAACTGTATACAACGTCTGCTTCCGTGGCATCCCGGGGTAAAGCGTCCTCAAGGATCCACACGTCCGTCTCCTTCGGACTGTAAACATCAACTGCCTTTGACAACAATACCGTCACAACGTTACGTATTGTTTTGACGTCTTATTTGCTCACTCAGTACTGGTGCGTTCTAGTGCACATCCGCACGCGACAGCTATGTATGTATCAGAGCGGTGATATGTGTGTTCTTAGACTGAAACACCTGATTTCGTCGATAAACGTGCCAGTGATTATGATGCGCTATACAGTAAGTGTTCATTCGTTGAAATGTGCAGTAAACCCCCCCCCCCACCCACACACACACACACGTGCGCGCGCGCGCAAAACAGTGGCGACACATGCTTCTAAACTGTTTGAAGTCATCAGGGGATAAAAACACATTCGGCGGCTCCAGTATGTACGTCAACAAGGGAAGCGATGTAATCTACGTATTGATAAAGATCAACTGTAAAGATAGTGTATGTGATGAATAATTATGACATTCTACATGCATCTATTTCCTGAAGTCAAGCCACCATTAAAAGATTGTATCATCTACTTGTAATTCAAGCAAGACAATATGTTCAATGTTTATGTACGATGGGGCTTCATAGGTATCATCAGAAAACGTATTCGTTGCAGCTATCAAGCAAACATGTCTGACTGCTCTCGTCCTAATGTGGATTTATTACCGACACTGTTCTTTATTTTTGGCAGATACACACACGTATGCCTAATAATTGTCATCAGTAACCTAGAAACTACCTCACTTAGGAAACGCTGTATCATTCCTGTCTAGGAAACTGTATTGCTATTATCACTTACTCAGAAAAGATCTGCAACTTTTATTTACTACGTAAATGTGTTCATACGTGGTAAACGTTTTTGCAAAAGATAACAAAAAGAAGACTTGCGATGTGGTAATGATAGATGTGCAGTCTACACCTATATAAAAAAGCTTCAGTCAGTTGACAAGTTTACATACCTTGCATTCACCGTGAATAACGACCTGTGTGTGGATCAGAAACCAACATCAGGATAGGTAATACAACAATAACAGTAAGTTCTTAATAAACTTAAGTACTTTTCCATAGACAGTGAAACTTTGTTCACTTATTCGCACCAGAAAAAGCTTAGTGTCTTTACATGCAATGTCTAAGAAGAAAACATCGCATTAAGCACTGAAATATTTGAGAGAAATTGTATCACAACCGTTTTCTCAATGCTGACCCCCCTGAAGGTTCAGTCTGCTAGTTGACAATTTGCATGGGAATTACCAATGGGGAGAAGATGTCGGTCGGCCACTACTGCGATATAGAGATATGTGCAACCAGGACATCAATGATATGTGCATAAATGTATCTTAAATGGACCGTTTGCCTCAAGTGGGAAATCAGGAAGGAAATGGATAAAGGAAAATCGGATTGCAAATATGCTAAAATCTGAGTGTATGAGCAGAAACACACTAAACATGAGCAAGCAGGTTTTACTATTTATCAAACAAATTCATCCATGCAAATTTCGCAGACTGACAAAACGGGGAGAACTGATTAGATATTCAACTATAGTAACCCAATGTAAGCGTTTGAAGTTTGAAGTTTGAACAACGGATCAACATCCTGGCACACGGGTAGTACTACCTACCAGTACATCACACATGTGAAAAACACCCAGTGACTCAAGGTGCCACTATGCGGATGAGGATCATCCTTGAAGAGGTCCTGAAAACCCGTCCAGTCGTTAGATAATATTTCTGTAGATTTTTAACTCAAAATTTTGCCCGGGCAGAGCCGTTAGACTACTGATTTCCATTTTAAACTGCCAATGGAATTTTTACACACGCAGCGATGCACACAGACGTCCGATCCCACTACCCAGAGACCAAGAGAAATTACTAGAAGTACAAGTCCAAGTGAAAAAAGCCCAGCCCTTACCGGGTATTGAACCCGGAGTCTCTAGCACACGAGGCAGATACCATGCCCCGAGACCACGCAGCCCTCTAAGGAGTTGGATTATAGATGAATACAAGGTAGAAAAAAAAGACCTTGGAAAAATAATAAATAGGCAGACCTACAAATACCAGACCAACTGATAAAAAGAAGGCAACCAGGGAGATGAATGGAGGTGGGCAATAAATCTCAAGGGCACAGAATGCTGATTAGGAAAGTGTTGTGTGCTATCTGAGTTTCACACTAATCAGCACACTTCTAAGTGTCTATAGATATAACTTTCGCCCCCACACTCTGGAAGCAGGACTCAACGAAAGTAGCTCCGTCATACAGTTTATTCGACAGGTTACAAAACACAACTGCAGAGACGTATACATTGATCCTAACTGACATTCGAACAATGTCCATATGTTTCTCACTCGCTCTCTCTCAACTTGTAGCGACCTCTCCCTGACCACTACATCCCCGAAGGTGTACAGCGTTCCATACCTCTGGGCTCGCCGAACAGGACAAACTCTCCTATCCACTTGATGAATGCTCATAAATGTAATTTCACTACAAAATTTAACAAAAATATATATATATCAAAGCTTTTCTCTGACTTCAAAAAAATATCATAGTTAAAAGTGCTGATTTTTATAATATAAAATGGCTGGCTTGGCACGAACTAATTTTAATTTGTAGCTGACACATGATAGTGTGGGATGTCTGTGGCTAAGGCGTTGCGAGTCTGACACGTAATCCAGCCTACCGGGATCGAAACCCACTGCTGGCTGCGTGGATTTTTATCATGGTATGGGGCGTCGCAGGTCGACCCAGCCTGGGATGGGTACCAGGATGGGCTGTCCTGGGGAAGTCAAGACAGCCGGTGTAATACTGACCACATTACCCACCGAGTTCTGATGGTCTGTAAAAATATGGGCGCTCTTCTCATATGCCCGATACGCCTAAAGGCGTTGAAAGGGATCTTTACTTTATACTTTACATGATAGTGTACCTTTTAAGTTAAGTGAAAGACGCTAGTGACGGATAGTTTCATGCAGCAGTCAGTACACGGTGGAAGATGTGCTGACATGACGCAGACCGACTTGCTTCTTTGTACCTACTTCAGGTTTGATCATGTGACCATGAAGCATTAAAATAAATGCACGATTGTACACTGTACTTGACTTTCCAACTTATGTGGAAGTTGTTAGTTCGTATTCAAACTCAAATCCGCCATAAACATTTCTATCCACGATGGATATGTGACAGAGCCCATGCAAGAAATGTACTTTCTTAGGATAATAAATTACCAAGAAGTTATAAAAATTTCAACGGTATGAATTAGAAAACTGACTGTAGGTCAGTACTGGGCTACATGTTATACCAAAAGAGAGTGCGAGCGACATGTTCCTTCTCTTTTTAATTTCTGTTGAATGACTGTGAAATGGGTCAGCGTTGATTGAACGAAGCGCAGTTCCAGTGATACGTATAATCCCGGCTAAATGCCACACTAGAATCTATCAAGCCAGCAACTACGAGAAATGACTGAATGGCCTCCTGCCCCCTTTCCCGTCACCCTTCCCTACTTCTTTCGGATGCACACTGAGTTCAATCCCCCATCCAATTTCCACAGAGAGCACTTGAGTTCGGTACCCAACATGCCACTGCAATTCTCATCGCCGAACATTCGGATCTGAAAGCGTGAGCTGGGTGCTCCGGGTATATGGTATTTACGTACACCGGAGCTTAGCTGCCAAGCCAAACCGACACAACCGGATCACACACTAACAAATATCGAATAGAACCGCTTTGGGGCTCCAAACATTTCACACACATTTTCACGACATGACTAACCCGTTCTTTTTGCAGGAAGACAACTGTAAGACCGCCATGGTCACACGCGGAATATTGTCACATTTCGGAACTATCGAAAATCAAAAATCTGTTTTTAATTTTTGGCCAAGTTAAATGCTCAGGATTTTAAAACTTTAAATTGTGGTGCAAAGGACGTTGTGTAGAAAAGCTTGCTCTCCTACAAATAAGCTTGGCAAAATCAGAGGGAGATGAAACCAAGAGGAAACACCAAGTAGGAAAAAGAAAGAAATGCACAGCTTACAAAAGGGTGAAGGACAAGCGGTCTGACTCAAAAAACAGCACCTAGGACTGAGACATCGCAAAAAACAGAAATCTAGTCACGAAAGTGAAGCAAATAACCCAGACCACAGACATGGGTGAAGACTGTTAGCAATCCGAATTGGAAGCATACTGTATAATATATTTGATTGTATGTTCTCTCTAAGACAGACACACGCACGCACGCAAATAAAACGTGCACCATTATACATGGACATTTTTAATAAGGCGATAGATAATATGAATGTCATTTGAAAATGAAAGAGTGGTCAACCATAATTATTTTCCTGGACAACAATGAAAGAAGCGTTTTCTAAGTAAGGTACCTTCGATGTTACAAATTATATTAGGTATATCTACGCATACCTGCCAAAAAATCTATTCGAAAAACTCAAATATATTATATGCATGTAAACGATAATTCTCACACACATGTTATCGATAGATGCAATGAATATGTTTTATGATGTTTTCTATCAAACTGCAGTGGGCGTACATCAAACACAGTGTCTTAGTTGGATTGCCAGTAGACGTGAAAACCTGCTACTGGCGGTCTGACAACACGGAATCGATGCAAATATAATGGCTGATTCCTTAATCACATAATTATCTAAGCAGTTGATCTGTATCAAGTCATGGATTTGTATCGTTTCCCTTGGTGACGTCTGTACTGTCTAAACTGAATGTGCTTACATCCCCTGTTGACCACCGACAACAACTAGCAACATCTTGTGTGTATGCCATCTATGTATGCATTTTATTGCACATTGCAACGAATGAACACTTATTATATGGCAACGCATATTCCTTAGCACAGTTGTTGGGTGTATGGTTAAGAACGCACATATCACATCTCATATACACACAGTAAAACAAATAAACAATGTCAGACCTAAGATGTAAAAGAAGAATTAAAAATGATTATATTGTGTCACATTTGTAGGCCACCAATTGTGACAGAAATGAGAATATGCAATTTGACTTCATAGTTACCCGTGTTGATTTCCCATCATCGTTAAATTCATCTTTGTCTCTGAGGGGTAGGGGCGGAGGTGGGGGAGGGGAAATCAGAGAATATAAAACCATCACCACATGAGGACCAAAGAGAGAGCTACAATTCTTGACATCATTGCTGGCTGACCAATCAATTCTCATGTATTCCGTGTGTACGTCATATCTGTAAATGCAGTGCACTGTTACACTATTGTTACTATAATCCATTCCTAAATTCCTTCTTGACTTAAAAAATTATATTGCTCAGTAACCGTTCCGTATGAATTTTGGAAATGTGACATTCAGCCTGCCGATAATGATGCTTAAAAAAATTATAACGTTAACAAACAAAAGATTGGGGTGGTACAGGGAGGGGGATCCTCTCGGTATGTGGAAAAAAAAGACACTGATGCAGAGTATACAGATAGTATGTTTACAGTAAATGGAGTAGGCGAAATTCGCAAAACATCAAATTGCACTCGTAATCCCTGCTAAAAAGTAAATGCGCACTTATTTTGAAAAGTGAATTGCATGTTCCATTCACTGCATCATTGTGTTTAAGTCTACAGGTGTTTTACCTAAATGGGTATCAGAGTTGACACTCTGGGGTAAATGGAGGAACGTCGTTGTAGCTACAGAGTTACGTGCAAACGACAACATAGGCTACAATTCTTATCAGCTGCCCGTACTAGTGGCAGAGCATTTATGGTTTATAACTGTGTGCAATGACGCTGGTTCACATCTCCCGACTTTATCTTCACCTTTTACCTTTGATTTCAGTAGTTTTGCAAGGTAGAATAACCAATATAAAAATTAAAAAAAATAAAAAGTGGTGGTAAAAAAAAAAAGACGTTCTTCCTTTTCTTCTTAATGTCCATGCCGTGTGGCGTTGGTAGTCATTTCTATCCACAACCTTCTGTCTCGTGTGCTTTCAATCAACTCTGACACCCATGATCTTTAATGCAATGATGTCAAGCTGTCTAGCATCTGTTCTTTCGGTCTCTCTCTGCATTTCCTTACCTCCAACTTTCCCACTGTCACGATGTACTCCTGTGTTCTCCTTCTAGAGAGCTGACTAGACAAACGGATACTTGCAGGCGTGCCGTAAAAAGGGCTTTGAAAAAACGAAAAATTGCATCCCAAATGGGGATAACGATTACACTGAATATTGCACTGTAAAATATGTGAATTATTTTTGATGAAGACAACAAAAACTGTGATATGTGTATCGACATTACTTGTAGAGCATTCGATAGACATTTAATTATTGTAAGAAATCCTAATGCCACATTCGTCATATGTTCTTCCTTTATGGAAATGGATTCTCAAATATAAATGTGTTTGTTTTTTAATTGCTGTGTAAATAATGTATAGATCACATGGTCATTTCTATTTGTAATAATTTTCATTGGAAACTGTATTGTTTTTATCAACGGCTGTGTCTGAAGGGTGATGAACGCAGTTTGATTGTTCCAACATCTTGGGTTTGACTCTATTTCTGACATTTTGGCATTAGACCTCTTTATGTTGACTTTGACAACGGTCTGGGCGTCGACGATGAAGGGGGCAATGGCAACCTGCTGATTATGAATATATCAAGTCAAAAACGTGGGTTAAAAGGCGACTGTATGGGACGCCATCTATTGTAAGACAATACACCTGACAGTGATCAGCAGAGTACTTGCTAGGCCTCCCTGAGAAAAATCTAGGACGCGAATAAGTAGAATAACCCTGACTGGCTGGTCACTTTGTTAATTTTGTTTAATTTTCAGTCAATATAGATAGGTTTTTTTTTGTTTTTTTTTTTTGGTTTTTTTGGTTTTTTTTTTTTTGCTTTTGACATTAGTTTGTCGATGAATTTTCCTCCATATATAGTCTGAATTTATATTGTTTCGTCTCCCAGTTACTGAGCTGGGTCCATTGTTGCTCATTTCATATACAATGCTTTTCATCTGTACCCGACGTGACTTGTGATATGAATTGTAGATTCAGAATATAGCGAGTAGCCATTTACCGCAGAACAGGTAGTGTTTTATGTGTATATATTCATGTGCAACTACTGATCTGATTTTGCTGCTATTTATATCGACAAGGAACTGAATTTATGTAGCCAGACTGTGCTGGCGCTTGACGGTTGCCTTATGCATTTATTGCGTATGCATGCTTTTGGATTTGCTGAGACTGCGGCCTGAAACATTTTTTCTATAAGGGACAATGAAGGGCATCCTATTGTGTTTTCTTTGCCACATGTCAGCGCAGCTATGGGATGACCCCCATGCTATGAAGCTGGAACTGTGATTACCTGATTATCTTTTCAATGTATCATTGAACAACAGTTTACAAATAAGATTACAATGGAAGCAATATTTGGAAGCGGGCCAGGGTAAAGTTAGTACTTGTCAGCTTTCCCACCCCATCTCGTCTGCGAGATTTGCTAGAGAATTCCTACGGAGTTCCACGGAAAGTCTTATAGTAAGGGAAAAATTTCTACTTCTTCTTCGCTTTTAATCTCCCGAAAAAGAGTATCTATAACTGCAACACGGTCACTAGCTTGAACTTCACTATATTCTGTAATTCACTAAGTGACCCCTAAATTTGGTTTGAGCGGGTCTTTATTTCTGTTGGGATGTGAATTGGGAATATGTTGGAGTGGGCGATGAAAATAGAAATCTTCGGGTAGTAGTGGAAGGTAGGGTGGGGAGGTAGCGAATCCTGGTGGCTCAGTCGATTAAATGGTTCAGAAGAAGAGAAAATGGAGCAGGCATATGGGTGATCAGATGTTTTTTTTTCCTTTTTGTGTCAATTGTAGTGGCTCGATTGTTTGTTGGTGTCACATATGGTGGCTCTGGGTGGTTGGTGAGCAGTATTTTTATTTTGTTTGGGAATATTGCTGATGGATCTCTGGAAAGGAGGAGTTCAGTCTGGGAATTTAGTGGAGTCACCCGAACTATGCCAGCTATATTTTTTATTTGCCACAGATTCTGCTCTCTTTTCAAAACCACTTTATGTGCCGCTTGTAGTCGTGGATTTCACAGCCTTCTCTCTGGGATGCTGTCAATCATTGCTGACAACCGTGTTTTTTTAATGCTGTGATGCCTCTGCTATCCCCCATTATTCTTTTTGTCACTGTGTACTCTAGTTATCTTCTCCCCAAGATGTGACAACCGTTTTTGTGTCTCTCCGCAGTGTTCTCGTCATTTATTTATAAAACCCCACATCTGCAGTTCCTACATAAATGTTTGACCACTCGGCTGACTATCCATGATTGACATCTATGCATCCGGTTTGGCTCTATTTAGCGCTTCATAACTTTTTAATTTCTTTAACAATTATATTTCTTCAACAATTATTTTGTAACATTTCAGTTTAAAAACTCCAATGTGCTCTTCTTATGTGATCGAGTCCATGATTCGCATCCATAAGTTGCCAGGGAAAGATGCACGATCTCAAAATGTTCACTGTTACTCTCTGGCCGATTATGTATCATAGGTTCTTCCTGATGTTTAGTATAAAGAGTAAGCGTCAAGAGAAAGCAACCCAATAAGAAGTAGACAGTGACAGAACCGGATAGAGGGGAGGGATGACATCGTAGGATGAAAGAAATGCAGCATAAAAGAGTTCGCAAACAGCATTTGTTGAATGCTGGTTTTACTAGACAATTCTTTGCTCGTCAATTTCCCATTGCTTCCTTAATGGTCGACGCTCACACCGTTGTCAAAATCAATGGCAGTCTGTTTGCTGTATCCCTTATATTAATTTAATCATGCCCGAGGATGCTGGAACTACGAAACTGTTTTCATAATCCATCAGCCTCACTCGTCGAACAAAATAATATAGATTCCGTGGGAAATAATGACAAACTGAAAAATCCCTATGATATTTACATCAATTACATTGTATTTATGACCAAATATATACATACCTCTACAAACAAGTCTTCATAAAATAAACACATTACTAAAAGTGCCTAGTGATTTCTTGGAATTATTATATGTTCAATGAATTTTCTAAGAACTATTGAAATACATTAATAATTGGTGATGGCTTATTCAATTTCAGAAACAAGTCATAGTCTTTACAGTACTGATGTTGTTTACTAGCTTCAAATCTATAAAATGAATACGCAAAATAGTTTTTGACATTCACAATGAAACGTGCCTTGTAAATGAAAGAAAAGTAGATGATTTTCTCTGTATGAGACTTTCTCCTTCGCCGTTAACTTTGTGTTGCCAAAATGTGGGCAGCAGGTCTTTAGGCAGATTCACTGGAATACCTCGAACATACACAATTAGTGGCCTTTTACGAGATGATTGTTGCCCCTCCACCCCCTCCCCCTCCTATCACGGGGAGCCCAAGAAGTGTTTAACTTTACAAACCTGTTTAATTTATTGGTTTCGTAAACCCCCTCCCCCGAATTTACAGCTAGTGAGTACTAAGAATATACCCCCCCCCCCCCCGCCTTTCCCAAGTTTACAGCTAGTGAGCACTAAGAATATATCCCCCCCCCCCCGCCTTCCCCAAGTTTACAGCTAGTGAGCACTAAGAATATATCCCCCCCCCCCCCCCGCCTTCCCCAAGTTTACAGCTAGTGAGCACTAAGAATATATCTCCCCCCCCCCCCCCCCCCCCTAAAAAAAAAAAAAAAAAAAAAAAATCAAAATGAATCAAATATTAAAATAGACGTGCTGCATACTGATCCCTGCATGGCTCAAAAAGCCAAAACTTTAAAAGATATATATATATATATATATATATATATATATATATATATATTTGGTAAAGAAAGGTTCATCACTGCAATATTTTATAGTCGTGGCTACGATCCGTCTTTCTCCTTGGTGGTCAGAACTGTTAAAATTCAAAACGACGGTTTTAAGACCCTCATAGGATAAAAATCCATGCAGCCAGCAGTGGGTTTCGATCGCGCTACGTTGGATTGAGAGTCGGACTCGCAACGCCTAAGCCACGGACGCCGTATATATATATATATATGAAACCAGTGTTGGGGTGTTAAAAATGTAATAGTATGTGTTAAAAATGACAGTGAACATCAAAATGGTTTCCCTAATTTACTTTAAAAAAGTAATAATATCCACAGAAATTCGTGTCGACAACAACAACACAACAACTTTATTATCATCAACAACAGCTCCAGGCACTGCTCCACAGGCGGTAATAACCATACGGATGCACACATTAGAGAGCATAAAAGTCGGTGACTAGGCAAGCGCAAGCTTTTATCATAGTCATAATTTTCTGAGCATAGATATTTCATGTGACAACATTCGGACACGAGCTGGCGAGGACTGCATTTCTTTTATTGAGTCTGTACACACCATTAACTGTTTGTTTTAGATAATTTTGCCAAAAGCAAATCTTTGTTTACCATTCCTGTACACAACAGATTCCACACAGAAAAGACGAAAATTAGAGATATGTTCTATTTGCGTTCAACACATCAGTTTGTGTAAAAACAAAGGATCATGCATATGTTGGATTGTTTGTAATTATGACTCTGTTTCACACCTCAAGCATCTGGCTGCATTACAAACCCTTAGATAAAATGAAAGATGTGGTGAAGGAATTTTTTTTTTTCTTTTAGATTGTAGGAAACGAGAGTTTACAATCTATTACACAGAATAGAGCGACTGTCGTATGTCTTGGCATCGAATGCGAATTCTGTTTTCTTGCCATAAAAGCAAGTCTATGCAAAGATTCGATAAAAGAATAAGACACATAAACATGTGCCACCCAAAAAAAAAACACAAATTGTCACCAATATTAATTTTAAACTTTACCTACGCGTTTAGTAGTACATTTTACCCCACTAGGACATTACACAAGCGATAAACACACGATGATACAAAGCGACACCATGTGGATGAGGATCACCCGTAAAGAGGTCCCTTAAAACCCATTCAGACATTAGGCCATATTTATGGCCGGGCTATATTGTGGCTACTGGCAAGAACCAGGGTGGGTTTCAAAATAACGACAAACTGCATCTTACTTGGAAATGAAACAAACGCATTGATAATAACTTAAAGAAGAATACGTATTGTGTAAATACAAACGTGTTTTAGTAGTAGTACATTTTACCCCACTAGGACATCACAAAAGCGATAGACACCCGATGACAAAACGTGTCACCATATTAATAAAGATCACCCGCGGAGAGGTCCCGGAAACAGCGTTCAGCCAATTGTATGGCCGAGCTATATTGCGGCCCTTGGCAAGATTTAGGGACAGGATTTAAAAAAAAAAAAAAACTAAAAATTGCATGGCTAAAAAAATAACAAAAAATACTTTACACAAGACGTGTTCCTTTTTAAGTAAGCAAACAGCGTGAGACATCATCTACAAAGCAAAAACTATGTTGGTGCAGAAACAAAAATATCTGATATAAATCCATTATTATTGCATAATAATAAAAAAAAAATAATTATCTGTTTTAGTGATGAATGCAATTATTCGGTTTTCAGTATTGGATTTATATGCTCCAACACAAAATATGTTCTTGTCTTTCATGATCCGGATCCACTGTGGCATATCCCCTGGCGAACTGCCCTTTCCTTACATGCCTCGTCGTGTTGTAGGCCCTCTCTTATGTCGCCGGGGAGTCACTCTTAGTGACCGACCAGCAACACGTACTATTTTACTCTGTGTTGTCACTTTAAATAACAATACAGGAGCAGTCATTGTCTTCGCGGACATTTCTTCTAATTAAACATTTATATAAATAAGCTGTCGTTGCAATTCAGTACGATATCCCTATTCTTCTTCTTCGTTCACATAATGTAGGCTCCTGTGGAAAGTCCTGGCTGTTTGTCCATTTGGATTTTGTCCCTGGGCCACACCAAAAATATAAATAAAACACGTTCATGCCTTTTACTGACATTTCTGTGTACTCTGGTTGTTTCTTGCCGCTCACACAGAGGCACTCTGACTTTGCATGAAGTTGCCGATTAGTCAACCCTACGACATGCTTGTTGGGGAGGCAGTGAGTGTATTCATGTTTCCCCCACAGCAGGGCCCTGGAAACCAGGTGGAGATTCCGTTTCTTTGTATTATTATCTTAAGTGCATATCTTTTACAGGACGCTGCAAAACCAACCCCATCATTTGTTTGGCTGTTGTGATTTTTCAAGGCACAATTTACGTTCAGTGATTTACCATTGCTTAATGAACTGTCAGGTTTCTGTACCACTGTCGAAATCAACACAAGGCAAATCGTTTGCAGCTGGAATTAAACCCGGCTCCCCTGCATTACGAAGCTCGTTCACAACGCCCTAACGACAAATGCCGAGTTATTATTACGTACATAAAATAGAGCTAAGGTTCCCCGGTGCACTTCCAAGGATATAGTATATTATATGAGGCCCACCTCTCCCCCCGCCCTTTCTTCTTGACCATTACAACTACCACAACGTAGCAAACAACACACAACCCCTGACCTCCAATGTTCTCTTTGTGTCCGGGCCCCTGCATTGACTGTATACCTTACGTACAGGTAACCCTGAGCATACTGTTTTGAAGTAGAAGTAAACGTTTGCCTATTCATGTACAGTAACTCAAACAATGCACATGACATACTTGTGTAAAGCCAATCTCAATGGCATATGAAATCAGAGTCGTCAACTATTATCATTTGCCCGGATAAAAGTAAATACAGCTGTTCCTATGTGAGATACTTTCTATGTAACTACTTATAATTACCCCCTCCCCCTCCCCCCCCCCAAAAAAAATGACCTTAGCTCCCAGGTCGACCCAGCCTTGAGTGGGTACAGGAGGCAGTCTGGCGAGGTAAAGGCGACCAGCGTGATGCTGACCACATCATCCACCTTGTGCCGATTGGTCTATAAATATATTGGTCTAGCCCTATATGCCTAAAAGAGGCTTCAAATAACCAAAAAAAATTCGTCCTAAAAAGGACGAAACACCTATTGATAGGAAGATGTGAAAATACATTACGTGGATTGGATTGGATTGGCTTTTTACCCCACCAGGACATCACACAAGCGATAAACACCCGATGACACAAAGTGCCACCATGCGGATGAGGATCACCGTGGAGAGGTCCCAGAAACCGCGTTCAGACATTTGGTCATAATGATGACCTGCCTATATTACGGCCCCTGGCAAAAGCCAGAGTGGGGCTTCAAATAACAAAAAATAACGTCCTAAGAAGGGCGTAAGGATTGTTTGAAACATGACTACATTACGGTGGATTGGATTGGATTTTTTACCCCACCAGCACATCACACAAGCGATAAACACCCGATGACACAGAGTGCCACCATGCGGATGAGGATCACCGTGGAGAGGTCCCAGAAACCGCGTTCAGACATTTGGCCATAAATGATGACCTGCCTATATTGCGGCCCCTGGCAAAAGCCAGAGTGGGGCTTCAAATAACAAAAAATTACGTCCTGAAAAGGACGTAATGATTGAATTGGTTTCAGTAGTACTAGTACATTACGGTTGTTCAGTGGTTCAGCTGTCGGACATGTTTGCTTGATTATTGCAATAAATATGTGTTGCGATGCTGTCTATCAAGCTGCAGTATGCATACAACAAACAGTGATTTAACTGAATTCCAAGTAGATTTTATAGCCTCATTCGTGCTGTTAGTTTAAAGGGATTGGTGCATGTATAATGGCACATTCATTTATCACAAACAAAATCTTCACCGCTGATCATTTTCAAGACAAATGTTATGTAGTTTCCCTTGTTACTGTGTCGACAGAATGTGTTTGCCTCCCCTGATCACCACCAACACAAATTAGCAACAATTCCTCACTGTTATGTATGTATGTTTTCACAGAGTATTTCATCGAATGAACACTTACTGTCTAGTGTCTCATAGTCAGTAGCACAGTTTTCGACGTCATCGTATGTATCGCAGAGTATATATCTCATATTCCCTACCCCAATAATGAAAAAAAAAAAGTAATTTTCTTTCCAAAAGCGCAGTTAAGGTGCCTGCCATAAATAATCAAGACTGATTAATCTCATATTTACTGCTGCTTTCTTGTTTTACCCCACCAGGACTTCACACAAGCGATAAACACCCGGTGTCACAAAGTGCCACCACGTGGATGAGGATCACTCGTGGAGAGCTCCTAGAAATCCCTTTCACCCGTTATGGCCACAATTCTGGCCCAGCTATATTCAGGGCCCCCGGCAAAAGTTAGTGTTGGGCTTTAGATGACGAAAAATTGCATCTCACATGGGAACGACAAATATAACTAAACTAACTCATTTTTATCAGCACCATAAAGTCTATGACTTGTTTTTGGTGTAGGAAAAACTGTAATACATTATCAATGCTATGAAATAACTTGTAGAACTTCTTCTTCTACTTCTTCTTCTTCGTCTTCTCTTCCATCTTGTACCTTTGCGAAGTGTCAGGATGAGCTCTGCTAAGATCACCATTAGGTGTTCGTGATTTCGTATTCCGTCTTTCCCTGAAACTCCTGCAGCTCTTCAAGGGCATGTAATCTCTGTTATAATAATGTTACGTTCATTATAGGATTCAAGTGTCCACGTTTGGCACTGATAGTGTAGTGTTGGCCAAAAATTAGTTATGATACGATTTACTTTAGTACTCCTGGGTATCTGCCTGTGTGTCAACAGCGGAGATAGCTTCCCCATTACTTGATTAGCTTTAGCACATCTTGAGCTCACTGTTGCGACGCCACTACGACATCATTTGCGGAGCGATGCACGATTTGCAACCATTGTTGTCTGACTGCCGCATTGATAAGTTCTTCTGGCAATAACTGTTTACGTTTATAAGGTGCACTGTGTGTACCTGCCAAAAATCTGAAACCACATCTCGTCTGTACACTGCATCTTCAGAAATGACTGCAGTCCATCCGCTTCGCAGGGATTGTTATAAATTGTATTTTTTACAAATTTGTTGTCGGGAAATTTTTTTTTCCATTGTTCATACAAAGGGCAAAACACGAATCAATTATAAACTGTTTAAACTGTAAATGCACATATCTCTTCTTTTAAGACAGGCTTAGTGAATACGAAGTTATTAAAGGGGTCAAATTATCTTTCTAGCGGCCACATAAAAATGCACAGCTAATATTGCGTCCCTTGATGGCCAACTTATATTTATATCCCTTGATATGTTTTTTATTAGTCTGAAAAGAAAATATATTGCTTATATTTTCTATAACCTTACAAAAACATAACATAGTTTAAATAAGTGAAGGCTTTTCTGTATTATACACACATTCCAATGCAAACCACACAGTAAATATCACAGGCAAATAGTGATTGTTCATATAGTGACATACACAGGATGAGACCAGTCAATGTAAGAATTGTAAGACGAATTGTCACCATATGTTCACTTGCATGACTAAGCTTTTAGCAACTCAGCATGTGACATACTTAAACAACTCTTGACAGTATGGCAATCAAGATTCCATTACTTCCCTACCAGTGTGTTAAACAACGCTATAACGTGTGCAGTCTTGAAGCGTGTTTGAAATGTGACGTGGAAGGACATAATGTTGCAGATGGAGTTCTTCTAAACACATTCCTCTCTAACATCCGTGCCCACTCGGTCACCAAAGGCAGCCCAGAATGCCACTCTAACGGCGAGACCCCACATTAAATGTCACCCAGAAAACATACACCACCAAATGTCATTTAACAGTAAATGTTATGATCTGTTTCACCAGGAGCCATTCGTGTACAAGTCAGTCCTTTACGCAGCAGAGTGAATCTCCTGTTCGAGTGATCTCTAGAATTATCTCATCAAGGATCCAAATGTGTCCACTTACCGATCTTTGCTTGAAAATTTGATTGTTTCCTAGTGAGTTAAGGCTGATTTCTTTTTCTTCCTATTCCCATCGCTCTCGTATTTTTTGCTATATATTCTTTATTCATCGGTATGCTATCAAGCCCTGATCATCGGCAAAATATAGTTCGTTGATGTTAGTATGTAGTCTGTGTGTACTTTCTTATTACCATGTGCCTCATGTCAGCTATCCCAGACTGTACTTATTTCCAGTATGACAGTACGCATATGAAGTGACTAGAGATGCATTCCAGCCATGTTTTCGCAATGACAATAAATCATGTTTACATCATGTGGAAATCAAAATCTGGCCAACCTTTATATTTTCTCAGAACAAACTCTTTTTGCAGCCATGGAATTTTTTAAAACTTGTATGAGGTACACCTGTACGTACCTGTCGAACATTTTTAATCAGACGAAAAGATAAACAAATGGCCCTTTTTGCAATAATACAGTGTACCAGGTGTGCTCGAAAGTTGAAATGGCTTTATTATAAGGTGTAATTATGACGTTCACATATTTACGGGCCATACAAAGACCGCTACAAGTACCCCATGCAGATGTACTCATTAATATAGACTGTTTGATGTTGAGCAATTCATATATATATATATATATATATATATATATACACATATAAGGTTAGTTGAGTATCTTTTACAGGACGTTGCAGAATCAACCCCAACAGCCACTTGCTGTTGTGTGTTTTTTTGGGGGCAAATTTACGTCAAGTAGTTTGCCATTGCTTACTGGACGGTCGGCTTTCTTGACACCACTGTCGAAACCAAAGCAAGGCGCATGGCCCGCAGCTGGGATCGAGCACGGCATACCAGCATTACGAAGCGTTCGTATCGACTTAGCCACAAGCCGACTATATATATATATATATATATATATATATATATATATATATATATATATATATATATATATATATATATATATATATATATATATATATATATATATATATATATATCGTTGTTCGAAACCGGGCATTTTCGGCGAACAGTTTCTTATCAGCTGTCCGTACTGCTGGCAGAGCACCTATGGTTTTTAACCGTGTGCAGTGATGCTGGTTCACATCTCCCGACTTTACCTATATATATATATATATATATATATATATATATATATATATATATATATATATATATATATATATATATATACATATACATAGTAGGAAGTGAAAAAGTGTACGGAATAACGGGTGGCTATGGCCTAGGAGAAAATAATGTGAGAGGTGACAGATTAATAGCATTGGCTGAGTCGCGCAGCATGATAATAGGTAATACCTGGTTTAAACACCATCCTCGAAGATTGTGGACTTGGAAATGTCCTAGTGATAATGTCCGCAATCAGATTGATTATATTTTGATTTCAAGAAGATTCCAGAACAGCTTAGTTGGAGCAAAAACTAGACCAGGGGCAGACTGCTTTAGTGACCATGTTCCAGTTGTAGGAAAAATTAGAATAAAACTAAAGAACAATAGAAAAACACCACAGAACATCAAGTTAAATTTAGGGATTCTTAGAACGGATAAAGAAATTAGGGAACAGTACAATGTCACTGTACAAAACCGGTATAACGCAATGGAACTTATACAGACTATTGATGAACAGTGGGATATGTTGCGTGAGTCAATTCAGCAGACATCAAAAGAGACAATCTCACCAACCCATAGAGTTGCAAAAAAGAAATAGATGTCAACCGAAATTCTGCAGTTGATGGATGAAAGAAGGAAGAAAAAGAATGATAAAGAAGAATACTCTCGAATACAAAAAAAAAAAAAAAAAATAGTGAACAAATGCAAAGTGGCTAAATAAGCCTGGCTGAATCAAGTGTGTACAGAGATTGGGGAAAATCACAGGAAAGACTCACATTCCATGTACTAACAGATAAATATGTTAACAGGAAAGATGACACGTAACAGCACTGAATGTTTTAAATCAAAAGATGATGACTTATTAATGGGACATAGTAATATAATTAACAGATGGACAGGGTAAATAGGGGAATTGTATGATAATAATAGACCAGACGTAGAACAGCAGACCAGCAATGATGGTCCACCAATAATGACTGCAGAAGTTGAGGATGCAATACATCATATAAAGAAAGGAAAAGCACCCGGGCCAGACAACATCTCACTGGAAGAAATCGAAGAACTGGGAGATTTTGGAATTGAAATAATAACTAAACTTTTAAATGATATTTATAATAGTGGGTATATTCCGAATGACCTTTTAAAATCCATATTTATAGCTCTGCCAAAGAAACCGGGCCTTTTAAAATGTGAAGACCATCGCATAATAAGTCTTATGAGACACATGACTAAGATTTTACTGAGAATAATTATGAGAAGAATAAGAAACAAAATTAAATCAGAAATCAACGATGTACAATGTGGATTTGTAGAAGGAAAAGGTACAAACAATGCCATTTACATACTAAGGACATTGTCAGAAAGAACGATAGAAGTAAAGACTGATTTGTACCTATGCTTCATAGACTTTACACAAGCATTTGACTGTGTGAAGCATGAAGAAGTAATCAAACTGTTAGAAAAATTAAACATTGATGGGAAAGATCTACGAATAATAAAGAATATGTATTGGCAGCAAACAGAAGCTATAAGAATAAACAACTGTTTAGGTACATTTCAAAGCATAAAGAGGGGCGTACGAGAAGGTTGTTTACTGTCACCTGATTTGTTATCAATATACAGTGAATATATAGTGAGATCTTTAATTGATATGCCCGGAATTGTGGTTGTTGGGCACAAAATAAACAATTTACGTTATGCTGATGACACAGTCTTGATAGCAACCAGTCAGAAAGAAATACAGGAAATGATAGACATTGTGGTGTTAGAAAGTGGAAGAATGGGCCTCAGTTTGGATAAGGAGAAGACAGAAGTAATGGTGGTATCAAAGACACAGATTATTCCTAAATGTGTAATAAAAGTCAATGGTGCTATTTTAGGACAAGTACAGAAATTTAAGTATCTGGGCACATGGATAACATCAGATGGAAAATGCATAACTGAGATAAGAAACAGAATTGGACAGGCAAAAACTGCATTTTGTAATAAGAGCTGGACATATATAAGATGTGGAGGGAAAATGTGATAAAGACTAACTTCTAGACGCTATTTCGCTGAAATACGGTCGCGGTGGGTGATTTGTGCTAAGGTGGATGGGAGGGTTTTGGAGTGGCTGATAGGTTCAGGTGTGTGCAAGTATATATATCTCTATATTGAGCTCATGTGCTCTCTGATGTTTGCTGTAGAGGCAGGGGGTTGGGCTGGGGTGTATAAAACTTCCTTGCATTTAAGCTCAAGCGCTATGACGATTGTTGTGGGTGGTTGGTGGGGGAGTGCACAGGGACATTCCTCTCATACTACCATGGTAGCCGCACTGCTCACACAGCCCTATATTCTCCTGTTGATCCCTCAACCCTTCACAACCCAGCCCAATATTATGGACAGTAAAAAGGCGCAGATAATTTGGATACATTTGAATTCACTACAGAAGTGCATTTTGTTTCAAGTATAAGGTACACATACATGTACCTGTGAAAAATAACCACATTTTCAGTCAAAATATTAGTAGTTAATTGCCTGACTGACTTTCTACCCCACCAGGACATCACACAAGCGACAAACACCCGATGACACAAAGTGCCACCATGCGGATGAGGATCACCGTGGAGAGGTCCCAGAAACCGCGTTCAGACAACTGGCCATATTGATGGTCTGCCTATATTGCGGCCCCTGGCAAAAGCCAGAGAGGGGCTTCAACTAACAAAAAAATTACGTCCTAAGAAGGACGTAAGGAGTGTAAGTGTTAGTTATTTGCCGGCACTGTTTCATTTTGACCTTATTAGGAGCTGAAACAGATTCACGATACTATCAACACATGGAAATTACTTACACACACTTTTCTACAACAAATGATGATTGTAAGAAACAGCAATACAACAACCGACGTTTCTATATTTATTGGTGTGGAAAACGCCACGTGATTATATAAATACTATAAATGTTTAACGTAAGAAATTAAAATATTTCAAAGCGAAAAAATTTGCTTTTATGTCCCTTGTGTAAAACAAAAAACAGTGACATCTCGCCATTAGGTTTCTTTCACTTATTTCTGTCTCTGTTTAATTTTTGAACATTTACCAACATTGAAAATAAATATTATATTATATTTTACAAACTCAGTACCTTTCCTTTTATAAGGTCTTTAGGTAAGCAGCCTGCCAAGCATTTCACAAGGGGCTGATGCCTTATCAAAGGGGATTCAATCAACGAATTCGCAATTATAAGCACACCCCTGCTTTTCTTCGCCTCGAGTGCTACAGGTTCAGAGTTCAATATCCGGTAACAGCAGGAATTTTTCTAGTAATTTCCCTTGGTCTCTGGGTACTGAAATCTGACGCCCACGTGCATTGCTGCGCACTTAAAAAAATTTTCTTGGCAGTTGGAAATTGAAATGAGTAGCCTAAGGCCGCTGTCCGTGCAACATTTGGGGTTTAAAATCTACCTAAAGTGTTTCTAGATTCTTGCCTGTGCTACAGAGCCTGTGCACTGTGCTCAGCATCTTCGGACTCCGATTTGAGTTAGAAGAAGAACGGAGCACTTATGGGTTATCCCTGTGTGCAATGACGTTGATCCATTTTTTTCAAAACCCCAAAACCTTAAACCTTTCTTTTCTTTTCAAAAAAGTAATTCAAGAAATAATGTAACCAGCATAGTATGGAGTAACATCTTTTAAAACAACAAATAATGTGTATTTACATACACATTAGCTGCAATAAAAATGTTAGGTAATATAAGAATTTAAATTTAAATTATTTCTTTTATATTGCACAAAAAAAAAAAAAAAAAAAGAATTGTTTTCCGTGTGTTAACAAACACCATTGCATGGGTATTTACTGCGTGCACTGTATGAAGAACAAGCAACCAACAGAGTGATGGAAGAAAGAGAGAAAGCACGGAAAGAGGCAACAAGAAGGCAGCAAATACAGGGAGCCGAGACCCAGAAAAAGCCACATCAAACACCAGATAAGAGAAATCCGACGCCGCTGATGAAACAGTTTCCGGTGGCAACAATTCACCAAATAAACGAACGCATCAGGGAGCTTGAGGACCCGAACTTCTTTAACTCAGAACTGCAAGATGATGACGTTCTTTGATCATCACCAGAGGAACCATATCGACAGCCAAAACCTGAAGTCAAACGAGGTCGACACCGTTATCTCAAACACTAATTCCAGATACGACACAACTAAGGCCAAAATTACCGAAACCCTATGTAGGAGCAGTACTTTACAAGGATACGAGAAAATCACCAAATAATACCAGATCTCAGCAGTATTGCCATCAGTACCTGCCCAAGTCAATCGACCGCAGGTCCTTATTAGGATAGGCAATTTACTTTCCCCGGAAACAACAAACAGCCAAGGAATACCACAATAAATCGATTCAACATCCAATCATCTTGAGCGCAGCACAGGGCCAGACAAATTACACATACAACAGCAAGAGCGGAAACCACAACAAATAGAAAGTGACAATATTGAACACAATCCAAAATCAAATGAGATCGAGACCAGAAAACGTCACCACAAATATAGCTGAAAGGAAAGTGAGCAGAAATGTGAACGGACCTAGCTGAAAGTGGTCAACGAAAGAGAATTTGAATTTGAATTTGAAGAACAGTCCAGGAGACCAGTGGTACCTTCTGTATGACTACAAGCAGTATCCTAATTAGGATTATGGCGGTAATACGAGCTTTCATGTGGCTAGCATCGCAGGGCTATTTTCACGTGCGTGTGCCGTGTGATTCCATGAGAATGATCAAGCGGGTCGAGGCGGGCTTTGTGCGCAGGCAGTGGATCGAGTTATCATAAAACTCTACTGTGCGTAAAGTTACCTTCATCTTTTTTCCTAGGGCATGCAGATTGTTGGCAAAGAAAACTCTGACAGAATTCCCGGCTCTGCCTTAGTTACAGAGAGCCAGCCCATTTATCATGCATACATTGTTATTAGCATTAGAGAGATACGACGATCGGATGATTTTGGAAGCAGTACATCCACAACTTTGCTAAGAGTGCAAGAACTGGGAGTAAAGATCTGCACATCTAGGCACGAGAAGCACACATGACGCACGAGAAGTCTTGCCAACCAGCATAGAACTGGGACTATTACCCGCGGGACGCTGATGTATATGCTAAAGGGGGAATCTGAGCACCTAAAGACACATCCGAAGTGCCATGAAGATAACCCAAGTCATAACTCATAACAGGGACAGTGCCTTGAGTCCATATTGGCCAGAAGCCATGCTGCTAGCAGGTAAACGCATTTAAAAAAAAAAAAAAAAAAACGGGTGAATGCAGTGGACGAAACGGAGTACAACTTCTTTTAGTTCAAGGCACGCTCTCATGTGCCTGCCACATATTAAAAATAAAAGAAAAGACGATTATATATCAGCCCACTTAAGGCAGTGTCATGATTTTAGAGTAAAAAAAAGATGTGACGTTTCATCAGTGCATCGAGTTTACTTGTAGGGCATTTTTAAAACGTACACAATTTGCACGAAATGCCAATATCACATTAGAAATATACCTGTTTATGAAAAGAAGCGGGCAGTGATACGTATATATTCTTTTGGAAGAACTACTGTGCGAAGAACGTTTATATCACTTTGATATTGTAGTTGGTAATTATGTCCTTTGGATACCATAATATTTTGGTCGACACCTGTGGCTGAGGAGTATGTAAATAGTTTCATAGTTCCTATATCGTATACTTGTTTCAGTTACTTGTAATTTGGCATCAAACCTGTTTGGGTTGATTTTGATAACGATATGAGCGTCAGCCATTTATGTAAAAAAAAAAAAAAAAAAGTATAGATCCCTTTCCACGCCTTTTAGTCGTATCTGGCATATGGGAAGAGCGCATTTTACAAACCATCAGCACTTGGTGGGTACTGTGGACAGCATTACGCCGGCTGTCTTTACTTTCCATGATGAACTACTGAACTTAAAATGGTCTGTCATAATCAACCAACGATCAACAAATGCTGGCGTTGTCCTATGAAGGATTCACAACTAACGCATGACCATGTTATTGACTGCCCTTATATTTCATCATTTTGCAAATATGTGTGCCTGCTTCTCATTTACGTCATGACCTTCTGTTACTAACAGAAGTGGATCCCCATCCCAACAATGATCTTCAGGTTCCATAACTCATGTTTGGCACATTAATTTTTTTTTTAAAAACATGTTTAATGGTCTCTCTCTTTTAAAATAGTGGAATCCTTGCCCTAACCTTAAGACGATAGTGTTATATTGTGCTCTGTGAAGGCAAGACGATAGTGTTATATTGTGCTATGTGAAGGCATGACGATAGCCAGTATGACAAGCAAGACTTCCCTCCATGTTTCTTATCTCCATAGCAGAAAGTCTGGGCATTATTATAGAGTCCACGTGTTGCTGATGCATCATGTATGTCTTTTCCTGAACATCGGCCGAGAGCATCGCAGGCAGAACAGACTTCACAGCTCCAACAATGATCCCCTGCGAGAATCTGGACCCCTGAACTGGATAAATTATTTAAATATGACCTAAAGACTCTCATAGCACAAGGCCAATATCTGGACTTTTTCATCACACACCGATATAGTAATGCTTGATTTAGACATTTCCCAGTGATCTCAAATTGTCACTGCTGTCTGTTTCCCAGTGATCTCAAACTGTCACTGCTGTCTGTTTCCCAGTGATCTAAAACTGTCACAGCTATCGGTTTCCCAGTGACCTAAAACTGTCACAGCTGTCTGTTTCCCAGTGATCTAAAACTGTCACAGCTGTCTGTTTACCAGTGATCTAAAACTCTCACAGCTGTCTGTTTCTCAGTGACCTTAAACTGTCACAGCTGTCTGTTTTCCAGTAATCTAAAACTGTCACAAATGTCTGTTTCCCAGTGATCTAAAACTGTCACAGCTATCTGTTTCCCAGTGATCTAAAACTGTCACAGCTGTCTGTTTCCCAGTGATCTAAAACTGTCACTGTTGTCTGTTTCCCAGTGATCTAAAACTGTCACAGCTGTCTGTTTCCCAGTGATCTAAAACTGTCACTGCTGTCTGTTTCCCAGTGATCTAAAACTGTCACTGCTGTCTGTTTCCCGGTGATCTAAAACTATCACTGTTGTCTGTTTCCCAGTGATCTAAAACTGTCACTGTTGTCTGTTTCACAGTGATCTAAAACTGTCACTGTTGTCTGCTTCTCAGTGATCTAAAACTGTCAATGCTGTCTATTTCCCAGCGATCTATAACTGTCAATGTTCAATTTGCCTCCGGCAGGAATCCATTTCCGAAAGCCCATGTGAAAGGTCAAGGTCTCGTGGAACGTACATTTTCTGTGAAACGGTGCAGACGACCGCCAAGATGGATACAAGACTTTGACTAAGAAAGCACATAGGGCTGGGGGAAAACTGGAGGCAGAAAGACTAGCGCGATGTGCTATAAAGGAACTGCTGACTGATGATGATGATTTGTGTATTTTTAGTTTTCTTAGACTGCGTTTACTCCATCCTTTGGTAGCATCCTTCCTTTTATTTCACTGTCTACATTTAGCCCATTCGCTCTCTTTTTTCCACTGCATTATAGCCTCTATTGTTTCAGCTGAAGAAATTCAACCTTCTTAAGAGTTAAATAAAGGCACACTGAATGTTCAGAAGTAAATCATGGTCAGTCAGGCGAGCAGTAAAACATCTATGTGAGAGCTGTAGAGATGCGGTTTTAAACATACATTATGGAACATTACAGATAGATAAAAAGTGTAATGAAGATATCTGGAAAATAAATCACCTTACGAAGAGAACTGACTGCAGAAAGGCAATTGACGTTATTTTGTCGCATCCTGAGATATAATTAACTCAAGTACATAGTGACAACACGACGATTTGAGGAAACGAGAGACGGAGGGAGGCTACAAGAGGAAACGCCTGGGCAGTTTGACATTGTTGCATACAAGAGCATATCTATTATCAATAACTGACAGCACACAGGACAGAAGGTTATTAGCAGACGAAGGCTAAATAGTATCTATGTGTTGACATTATTTGTAGAACATTCATAAAACATATAATTTTTGCTATAAATCCGAATGCCACATTCGTCATATGTATATTTGCATGGACAATTATTTTGCAAATATACATTTGATGTCTTAAAACAATGTAATCAATGTATACATCATTTGCAAATTACCAGTTGTAATTATTTCCCTTGGATACTGTATACGTCTAGTCCGCGGATATGCCTGAAGAGTAATGAGCACAGTTTTATAGTTTCAACATCTTGTCTGGATTCCGTTTTTGGAAGATTATCAGTAGACCTTGTTGTGATGACTTTTACGACGGTCTGTGTGTCGAGGATTAGGAAGGAAATGACAAACTGCTAAACGTCAAATTACCAAGAAAAAAAAAAAAAATAGGGCACAACTTTAAACTGCAACCCAATGGGACACAATCATTTGTAAGTTAGTGGTATCTACAATGTGGGCACTAGGCAAGTTAATCAATTACTTGTGTCGGTTCACTTGATAACATTCTTCAATGTGTAATATTGTTTGAGATTAGGGTTAGGTTTATCGCTCGGTCTGATGACCCGATGGGGATGACGTCAGTCAGTCAATAATGTTGTTCTACGTAATTGTAGAACGACCGCCCCAACAAGGGACGTAATATCCCCAGGTGATCCTCATCCGTATGGTGGCAATTTGTGTCACCGTATGTTTATCGCTTGTGTAATCTCCTGGTGGGGTTAAAATGTCGGTCAGTCATCATTAATATAGCAAGAATTGTAAGTTTCATAGTCGGCTCTGTGGCTAAGTCGATGCGAACAATTCGTAATGCCTTGCGCCTAGCCTTGGTTTCCACAGTGGTATTAGGAGCCGACCGTCCAGTAGCAATGGCACACTATTGGTCGTAAATTTGCCTAGAGTAGCCACACAATAGTCAAGAGTTGCTGGGATTGGTTCTGCAACGTCCTGTAAAGGATATGCAACTAACTAAACTGTTTTAATCGGCTCTGTGGCTAAGTCGATGCAAACGCTTCGTAATGCCTGGGTGACAGGTTCGATCCCTGCTACGGCCCATGCGCCCTGCGTTAGTTTCAGTACTATCAGGGGGCTGACCGTCCAGAAAGCGATGGCAAATTACTAGACGTAAATTTGCACAGGGAAACCACAGAACAGCCAGGGGCTGCTGAAGTTGGTTCTGCAACGTCATGTAAAGGAAACGCAACTAACCAGTAATGCTCATCAAACACATATCACCAACATTAACAAAACATGAAGGGCGGCCCACCCCTTCCTGATCCTTTTCTGCCTCCCTTTCGCCTTCTCTCTGGTTGGTGAAATGAGTTTTTTTTTTTTTTTTTTGGGGTTTAAACCATACCTCTTCATTACCACCGGTGTAAGTATCAAATGTATGCAGTGTCACTAACAAAATACCAACACCAGCAGCAAAGAATATGAATGGCCCCTGCTGCTGTGAGCTACTTACTATGCAGTAAATATCTCATTCTTTAAAATTGCAACAAAACGCCTACACAAAAAAAAAAAAAAACAATGACAAACAATGAGATGACCCAGTTTTATTATAAACTGAAAAATCAAGGGATACAAATACACCACATAGATACAAGAAATCAACAAGGGAAACAATTTAACATATGTCTTGACATTTATCAGCTGTGAGGTCAAGATAAGAGGGCAAATGAAACGGACATTCGGCATGCATGGATTACTCAACGTCAATCGGGTTATATCAACGTGTAAATCTGCATGGCATGCCTATAACAGTTTGTGTATGAACGCCATTTAATTTAACGTAATAAATTACCTATTATAACAAAACCGTTGCAACTTTTGAGCACACCTGGTAGACTCTTATAATGTGCACACGATAACTTTCATCTGGTTGGGTTTATGCAATCTTTGACAGGTACACACAGATGTACCTTATGAAAGCAGTTTTTTTTTTTTTTAATCAATTCTTTGACAGGTACACACGGATGTACCTTGTTAAAGCAGTTTTTAAATTCTTTGACAGGTACACACATATGTATCTCGTTAAAGCAGTTACTAAAAATCTGTGACAGGTAGACATAGATGTACACCATTAAAAAAAAAAAAAATTATTTGACAGGTACACATAGATGCACCTCGTTAAAGCAGTTCCAGAAAAAATCTTTGACAGGTACACACAGCTGTCCATCATTAAATAATTTTTTTTTTTTAATTCTGACAGGTACACACAGATGTACATCATTGAAGGTTTTTTTTTTTTTTTTTTAAATTATTCTGACAGTTCAAAAAGACGAAAGTCAGCAACAAGTGTGAGAGTTAGCCACACTTTGATGCCTGTATAATATAACAATGATTTGCTGTCATTTCAAAAACTTGGCGGAAATGCATCCCTAGTAATTTCATGTACGTAGTGTAAGAATGGATAGAAGGATAATCTCAGTAATGGGCATAGTACATGGTGTTATCAACGTACACAGAGACTACATACTATCTTCAACGAACCTTACGTTCCCGACGACCAGGCCTTGATAGCAGAAACTGTGACGTGACGGGTGGTTTAAATGTTTATGTTGTTGAATAGGGATGTTCCTCTCAACCCATTCCCTCCACCAGATTAACCGAACTAAAATCTGAGCTATGTTGCTCTCAGACAAAGTCCTGGATATCCAAGAAAACAGCCATATTGGCTCGTTAAGTACATTAACATTAGCTGAACTTGGTACCCACAAGAGAAGGCAAGGAATTTTAGATGTCTATCATACTTAATGAATTATTAGACAGGGCAAGTGATTCCTCCGTCATCTACCTTCTCCCGGTGTTATTATTAATAATTAAAGAATTATTATATTATTAATTGAGCTCCCACCAAATGGTATTCTATCCTAACAGTTTAATTAAACATGTAAGAACAGACATTTGGAATTTAACAAACTATGTAGTTTAAAACTTGACATCCAGCTTTATTTACTACAATGAAATTCCCAGTTTGTTGATTTACACAAACAGTGACTGGTTAATGAAAGTGATACGCTTCAGCGAGACAAACAGCTCGGGGTTTTAGAGTGGTATGATAATGATGATAAAAGGTTAACATAAAGGGGTTAAACTCAACGTATAAGCCTCTGACAAGCCGTGAGGAAACTGTCAAGCTTGTCCAACTCTTCCTTGCCTGTGTCTACCTGTTGTTCAGCTTATTCTCCACTTCCCTCTCACACCTCGTTCTCCACATCGTTTCTCCAC
>CAJHNH020004277.1:40000-43131 GCA_905116865.2 Candidula unifasciata | reverse complement strand
ATTGCTGTCACAATGTGTACACCATATATAGCTGACACAATGTGTACACCATATATAGATGACACAATGTGTACAAAATATATAGCTATGACAATGTATACACAATATGTAGCTGACACAATGTGAACACCAGACATGGCTGACATAGTGTGTGCACCTTATATAGCTGACACAATGCGTACACCATATATTGCTGTCACAATGTGTACACCATATATAGCTGACACAATGTGTACACCATATATAGTTGACACAATCTGTACACCATTTATAGCTGACACAATGTGTACATCACATAAAGGTGACATAGTGTGTACACCACATATAGGTAACATAGTGTGTACATCACATCATATATAGTGGACACAAAATGTACATCACATCATATATAGCTGACTCAATGTGTACATTACATATAGGTGTCATGGTGAGTTCACCATATATAGCTGACACAAAGTGTACATCACATATAGGGGACATAGTGTGTACACCATATACAGCTGACACAAAGTGTACATCACATATAGGGGACATAGTGTGTACACCATATATAGCTGACACAATGTGTTCACAGATATTTTTTACGAAGTGTGTAAATCAGATATTTGACGTAATGTTGCACTACAAACAGCCGGCAATGGGTGTACATCACATGTGTACATCACATGTGTACATCCACTTATTTTATGTCTTTTTTGTTTGAAGACAAACGTACATTCCTCATTGCATTTTTGACAGACCTTTCAATCTCTATATATATATATATATATAATATATATATATATATATATATATATATATATATATATATATATATATATATAATAGACTGATAAGAATATATATATATATATATATATATATATATATATATATAATATATTCTTATCAGTCTATTATATATATATATATATATATATATATATATATATATATATATATATATATATATATATATATATATATACTTAACAGCAGTTTTTTCTTATTAATCGCATTTGCCGATATTTCTCAAGGTATGCACTTCAACACAATATTTTAAGCAGAACATTCTAGTTGGTGAGCTGATGCCTACATTATTTTAGAAAATCACGTAAATGCATGCACTCGATTGTTTGTTGCACACTTCTCGGGGGGGGGGGGGGGTTGGAAAATAAAGGAGGGGGGGGTAGGGGATGTAAAGACGGCGTCTGCGGCTTAGTAATACCAGGGTGCCGGGTTCAATCCCAGCTGCGGGCCTAGCACCCTGCGTTGGTTTCGACAGTGGTATCGAGAAGCCGACCGTCCAGGAAGCAATGGCAAACTACTGGACGTAAACTTGCCTAGGAAAACCACAAACAGCCAACAAATGCTGGGGTTGGTTCTGCAACGTCCTGTAAAGGATACACAACTAACTAACTAACTAAAGTCAGGGGATATTTAGGCACTATGCAACACGTGCAGCTGCATAGGGTGACACAATTTTTATGGCGACAACATAATACTAGTAATTATAAAATGTTCAGTGTTTTGTTGTTTTTGCTTTTATCGTTATGGAAATCCGCATTAAATTAGCGTTCTGGCATTACCTAATTGCAAAGAATTTGTAGATTTTCCCACAACCAAATCCCTACCCCATCCCCCCTCTCCAACACTATACCAGTGTTTAAAACAATCATGTTGCAATAGGGTCTATTTTAAGGTTGCCGCTGAATCTTCTACCTTAACAAGTACAGTTCCTTTTGCATGTTTAACAACAGGTACACTCTTTTAGTCCGTACAAGTCTAACAACAGGTACACACTTTTAGTCAGTACAAGTCTAACAACAGGTACACACTTTTAGTCAGTACAAGTCTAACAACAGGTACACACTTTTAGTCAGTACAAGTCTCACAACAGGTAAACTCTTTTAGTCAGTACAGTTGTAACAACAGGTACACACTTTTAGTCCGTACAAGTCTAACAGCAGGTACACACTATTAGTCAGTACAAGTCTAACAACAGGTACACACTTTTAGTCAGTACAGTTCTAACAACAGATACACACTTTTAGTCACTACAAGTCTAACAACAGATACACACTTTTAGTCAGTACAGTTCTAACAACAGATACACACTTTTAGTCAGTACAGTTCTAACAACAGATACACACTTTTAGTCAGTACAGTTCTAACAACAGATGCACACTTTTAGTCAGTACAGTTCTAACAACAGATACACACTTTAAGTTAGTACAGTTCTAACAACAGATACACACTTTTAGTCAGTACAGTTCTAACAACAGATACACACTTTAAGTTAGTACAGTTCTAACAACAGATACACACTTTTAGTCAGTACAGTTCTAACAACAGATACACACTTTAAGTTAGTACAAGTCTAACAACAGATACACACTTTTAGTCAGTACAGTTCTAACAACAGATGCACACTTTTAGTCAGTACAGTTCTAACAACAGATACACACTTTTAGTCACTACAAGTCTAACAATAGATGCAAATCTAGTAATAAATTCAAATCTAAGAAGCACAACTTTAACCACAACAGTATTGCAAACCGACTAGCATAAATGGCCACTTACGATTGGTTCCGAGCCGCCAGAATCCTGGGAGGTCTGCGACATAAAGCTGTGTCTCCCGGATCCGTGTCTCCGTCGACCCCATTTGTTGCTTCGTCGAGTGTTGACTTGTGGCTCCCCCTAGATACAGGTAAACAATAACAGATAGAGTTACTACGTGGCTTCTGAAGAGTGGTCAGAAATACATAAAAATGAGCACTATATTTCACGGTGAATCATCATCATCATCATCATCATCATCATCAGCATCACCACCACCATCATCATCATCATCATCATCACCATCAGATTTCACTTCTACAGGCGAGCGCTCTACAGGTAGCACTTCCATTCCCTTTGACTGAACAAGGACTTTAATGTAAAAAAAAAAAAAAAGTAAAGTTCCCTTTTAACGCCTTTCGGCGCATCGGGCATATGGGCAGAGCGTACCATATTTTTACAGACCATCAGCACTCTGTGGGTAATGTGGTCAGCATTACGCCGGCTGTCTTTACTTTTCCAGGACAGCCCATCCTGGTACCCATTTTAGGCTGGGTCGACCTGCGACGTCCACAAGGACTTTAATGTGGTCA
>CAJHNH020004277.1:0-35000 GCA_905116865.2 Candidula unifasciata | reverse complement strand
TATGTATGTATGTATGTATGTGTGTGTGTGTGTGTGTGTGTGTGTGTGTGTGTATGTATGTATGTATGTATGTATGTATGTATGTATGTATGTATGTATGTGTGTGTGTGTGTGTGTGTGTGTGTGTGTGTGTGTATGTATGTATGTATGTATTTATGTATGTATGTATGTATGTATGTATGTATGTATGTATGTATGTATGTATGTATGTATGTATGTATGTATGTATGTATGTATGTATGTATGTATGTATGTATGTATGTATGTATGTATGTATGTATGTATGTATGTATGTATGTATGTATGTATGTATGTATGTATGTATGTATGTATGTATGTATGTATGTATGTATGTATGTATGTATGTATGTATGTATGTATGTATGTATGTATGTATGTATGTATGTATGTATGTATGTATGTATGTATGTATGTATGTATGTATGTATGTATGTATGTATGTATGTATGTATGTATGTATGTATGTATGTATGTATGTATGTATGTATGTATGTATGTATGTATGTATGTATGTATGTATGTATGTATGTATGTATGTATGTATGTATGTATTTATGTATGTATGTATTTACCGTCTACAAAAAAACAATTAGACAGGAGCCAACGGTTTCTCTGACTTTGGTTTAGAATGCCAGTTTCCCTGCCACTAGAGATGAATCAGTGTCAACAGTACATTCGTGACACCGGCTATTGATTGGCACATTGGGTGATATTTCACTCTAGTCTCCATGTAAACTGTCCTCTGAACTTCGGTATCGCCAACAATTGGTGTCTACATTAAGCAAGCTGTGGAGTCTCTTGTACGATTCTAGTTTGAGACGTTAGTTATCCCCGTCCCCATGGAAGACACATATTTCTTTATTTTGAAGCCCCATCCTGTTTATTACCGGGGGCCCTAATATAACCTAACGGTTGAACGGGGTTTCTAGGGCATCTCCACGGGTGATCCTCCTCCGAATGGTGGCACTTTGTGTGTCACCGGGTGTTTATCGCTCTGTGCAATGTCCTAGTGGGGTAAACAGTCAGTCAGTCAGCCATCTCTGGTACAACGATTTTACCAGTATCCTGCTGTTGTTGCCTCAGCCTTGATAGGGTGCGTAGATCTTCAGAAGGGAGAGATAACACTGCTGGTCTTGTCTAAGCGTGAGAAATCAATGTATTGATTGTCATACATTGAATTTGCAGTAACGAATTAAGGATTATAATATACGCTAGACAATACAAACACCTAGAGCTATCTGTGACTAACTGGGACTCGAACTTGCCTTTCTAAACGGTGCAGGGCCTCGCTAAAGAAACAAATATACCTCAATACAAGTTCCGCTAGACATCCTGGGTGTCTTCCTTACAGGTAAAGTTTTTTCTGTAGCGGATGTAGTTGGAGTGTAAAGTGTTAGGTCCTCACACATTCTAGGCCAACGATTTGAGAAGTTGAATAGCCAGTTCCTTTCTCACCCAATGCTCAATATATCAAAAGGTGTGTGGAAAGGGCTATCTTCTGCCATAGTTGTACATACTTCTGTGTGATCATTAGTTATGCTGACGAGTATTTAAGTTGAGTTGTAGTTTATAACATGACTTGTTATAAATGAATTGTGTAAAAAGAACTATTTAATCACATTTTAAACAATATGATTTGTCACATTTTAGTTTATTTATTAATTTACATTTTTTAAATAAAAGTTTTCATTTTGTTTTTCATTTTCGATTTTTTTAGTCATCTTATAACTTTTCATTAATTAAATTAATGAATAAAAAAATCTTTTTTTAACAACCTATAACTTTAATTTTTTTTTTTTTTCAGCTTCAAGCAATTGTGGTACAATAATCTGTAGTCACTGTTATCTACGTTGATGATTTGTGTACCGGCTAACCAGTCTGTACCGCCTTGTTTCTGTTTTCTGTACTGGGAGTTTCTGTGTGGCCCCTCGTCAAATTTTCTACCCTGATTTGGCTTCGGGGTGAGTCTGATTTCTTCAGTAATAATATCGTCGGCCTATGCAATAGGTGTTTCGTCGTTTTTAAGGACGAAATTTTTTTTTATTTGAAGCCCCACTCTGGCTTTTGCCAGGGGCCGCAGTATAGGCAGGCCATAATTATGGCCAATTGTCTGAACGCGGTTTCTGGGACCTCTCCATGGCGATCCTCATCCACATGGTGCAGTTTATGCCATCGGGTGTTCATCGCTTGTGAGATGTCCTAGTGGTGTAGAAAGTCAGTCTGGTTTCTAGAAATAAATCTGCATGGATCTAAGATATTGTTTGATTGTTTAACATTGTAAATAATCTTTCAGTTGTCGAAGATTTATTATAGACTGTTGTTTTGTGGTTTGTTTCTTTGAGTTCTAGACCTTTCGGCCAGATAGGACTTATCTGCGGTAAAACAGTAGTCACTTTTGGTCTCTGTTAACACCGAGCGTTGGCCGGACTAAACAGGATATTCCACACTGTGCTAACGATTTTGGATCGCACTGGGGAGGATACTAGCCTTAATTATCCTATAACGAGAAATTGATACGTGGAAATGTGATGACAGGGTAGACAAGTTTGTCTAGGAGGATAGCTCTAACAGGCGGATAGACAGAGCAGCGCTCTTCTGATCCGGTAGTTTCTGACACATGCTTGCTTCCAAATGTATTGGTTCTATGTAGCAACACGACAGGCTTTAACCGGCTGTATGTCTTATGATGACCTTTTGAAATATCATTTCATACCTTTACCAAAAAACCTGGTGCTGTGGAATGTGGAGAACATCAAACAGTTACCTTGAGAGTCATGTAACTAAAATATTAATGAGAATTATTATGAGAAGGGCACCGTGCAAAATTAAGCTAGAAATTGGAGAAGAGCAGTGTGGTTTTGTTGAAGGCAAAGGCACAATCAACGTTTGAAAACCAATTCGAGTGCACAGCAATGCGTGAGGATTGTTTTGATAGCCTATCCCCCATACAATGAAACATTCGCAACTCACGATAGAATAATGTTGGAGATGACTATTTGAGAGTGAAACGAATATGAAACGAGTGTAATTTAAAGTTTTGAAAAGTCTCCCTTACTCGGTTTATTCAACTTACTGTAAGTTATATAATTGCTTGCTTCGAATAGATGTCTGTTGTTTTTTTTTTTTTTTTTTAACTTAAAAAAAAACAAAAAAAAAACTAGATGTTTGTATACATTAGGCGTCTGTAGCTTAGGGGTTGCAAACGCACTTCGTAAGGCCGGGGTGCCGGGTTCGATTCCAGCTGCTGACCTTTTGTTTTCCGCTGGTTTCGACAGTGGTACCGAGAGCCGACCGTCTAGTTAGCAATGGCAAACTACTGAATTTAAAATTTGCCTAGAAAAACCATAACAAGCCCAAAAAAAAAATGCTGGCGTTGGTTTTGGAAGGCCCTGTAAAGGATACTTACTTGACCTACTCTCTATCAAATATTTGTATAACTTCGTCTGTCTCACAGTTATATTATCAATTCCGTACGATCGTAAAAAATGGTTGCTCTAAGATAAAAACAAAATGAGATAGACAGTTTTGGGCGATCACGGACTAAATGATGTGACCAAATGAAAGAGATCGTAGCAAACAAGTGCGCAGTAAGCATGTTGTATATCTAAACGGGCAGTTTCAGTCTCAGGTGGTACTGGCTGTACCCAGTCACTAGTGTGGACAGACTTACCTGTGATGAGGCAACGGATGCGCCCCCTACAGTGCTTGACTGTCGTTCTAGCCGGGATCTTCTCTTGCCCTTCCACCTGTTGATATAAGATACTTGGATGCCCGCTTGATACATGTTCAATGACTTGATGTAGACTTCTGCTCACTTAAATGTCCATTGCCGTATTCCTACAGTGGGAACTTGCCTCTCTCTTTAACCTAATACAATTAGTCTATTCGACATATTTTTCTTTTATCTGTACTGAACTATTTAATAAAGGTAACACTTCAATATATAAACTTGATGTAAATGAAAATTACAATTTAATAGAAATCACGATACATTATAATTACAATAAATCACAATAAATTTAAAATTACAATAAATTGAAATTAAACAGCGTGATAAAATAGTAATTTTATACGCTTGTTTTAGTCTAGAATTTATAACAGTTTGGTTTGTTCCTGTCTTTTTGCGTGTGTTAGAGTGATAATTTTTATGAAACCGCAGTTACGGACGTTTTGAAATACGCATTTTGGGAACTATACTTTCAAAATGATATTTTATTTCCACTATACACTTAAATTACTTGGTATAATGCACAAAAACAAAAACAAGCGAGCACAGGAGGCAAAAGCCCGGGCAGCAGAGAGGTCGATGTTGTCTGAGAGAAGTTTTTGTTGCCAGCATAATCTCTTGTTGAAGTCACGCGGGCAAATGCGGAAAGCGCTCTATTACCTGAAGTTTGGAGCAGGGTGTGTTTATAGGTGCAGGCTAGCAGGTGCCTAGAGGCGTCAGCATCGATGTGCTGGTGTCACTTGTGCGGCTCCATGACGATTACATCACATGAGCCAGCCTGGTGGCCTTCACATTTCAATATTGGGATTTCCATCTATGTGGTAAGACTGCCCCTTTCACCCCACCCTGCCCCTGTGTCGACACACCAGGTATTGATATGCGCATTTGTTTCCGCCATGTCAGAAGACGGACAAACTTTGTCCATGTCTGACACACACGCCAACAATCACGTTCAGATGAAAGGTTAGTTGCGTATCCTTTACAGGACGTTGCAGAACCAACCCCAACAGCCCCTGGCTGTTGTGTGGTTTTTCTAGGCAAATTTACGTCCAGTAGTTTGCCATTGCCCCCTGGACGGTCGGCTTTCTTGATACCACTGTCAAAATCATCGCAAGGCGCATGGCCCGCAGTTGGGATTGAACCCGGCATCCCGGCATTACGAAGCGTTCGCATCGACTTAGCCATAGAACCGACCATGTTCAGATACCAGCTCATAAAAGTACGATAACTTGTCATCATTAAAACACCCGGGGACTTCCAAGGAGCGCAGAGTGAAAAGGCTGATTGCGTGCACAAGCACGTTGACCCCTGTCCCAATCTCCTTATGTAACAGTCTATGTTATATAACTCCCTCATTCGCCGATGTTAGCATTCTGAAATACTTAACATTGCCAGTATAACAAAAACTATTCCTCACGTCAACAAAACAGTCACCACTGATATTTTGTCTCTGGAAGTTTCCTGCAATGTTACATTGCGTTTCTTGTCTCCACTCCCGTTGTCGTTTGCTCGTGGACCATTCTACGATACTGCATTCCGTGTGCTGTGTGATTTACCTTAAATTAAGGTAGGTCATATATTTTAATATACATCGGAAGCGTTATTTCCCTACACATACTCAAACTATGTTGGACAAATAAATTAAAACTAAAATTTATTAAAGCAAAGATACAAACAGCAGAGAATCGAGAATGAGAAGGAAAAAAAAAACATTCATACATTTAAATCACCACCAGAGCTGCCGAAATTGGTACAAGTTTAGTACTATTTGACGAGGACCATCGGTAGTACTACTGACAGTCCTGATTTGACCCTTGCCGAGAAAACTGTACTTTTAGTATATCGCTCGATGATTTGGCAGGTTTTAGAAGTTTTGGATCACTATTTTAAACTCTGGCACTGTGCTCAACGGTTTAAACAAAGCTTTAGGAGTGCCCTGGAAACAACCACGATGCAACTGTTGATGCAAAAGTACAATTTGACGAGAATGTTCAAGTGCGCACTTGTGTCAGTTTCAAAGGCCAGTGAAGAAGTGTCGGTCCAGACAACTGGTAGATGGTTCTCTATCAAGTCTTTTGTCGCAGTTTCACATTCCACTTTATTTGATGCTCAAAGTTTTCTGATTCCGCTTGGTTTCGAAGTATTTTACGACATTTTGTTAATACGTTTATAAATGTTCATCTCTAGTTTTTTTTTTTTTTTTTTTAATTGATGTTTTAGTTTAAGTTTCCAAAATGAGCGAGGAAAATATGCGCTCTTTGTCCTGTGAATCCTTTTATTCAAGCCCTGGACCCAATTATTGTAGCGGAAGAAAGAGGCGGAAGTCAGTTTGCTATTCGCCTTATTTCCCAGCTTGGTAAAGAAAAACAGCAATAACAACAACAACAACAACAAAGTAAGAATGGAGTGAATTAATAGTGCAAGATCAACCAATCAATTAATCCTCATCGCGCTTATATGCACATAAGGCAGGGACAAACTGTCGCCAATGCTTCAAAAAAAAAAAAAAAAAAAAAAAAAAAAAAAAAATACGAAAAAATATTTGATTTACAGTTGTAGAAGAAAAATTTAAACATTGAAATCACTTCTTATTAGCTTCAAAACGTATGCTTAGTCTTCTGGCATTCCTCATTCATCTGCAGCTGCACAAAGAATTTCCTCTCTACTTCTTACACCACGGGGACTCTCTCAATACCAAATAACAGTACAAATGTCTATTGGCAGTGTAGGGCATTTGTTCTAACTACGACTGCCATCTGTATTATAGACTGATTTGAAAACTTAAACTCAACTAGAACTAGGTAGTCAGTCCTTCAATGTACACGAATAGAAGACAAGATCTACTGCATTGTGTGAGTCAATAGAACATATACGCTACTGAACTACTGAAATTGGGCGTTCAAAGATCGTGCGTACATAAAATAAGCTATATCGCACAGGGTTAATTCCATATCTTCAGTCTATCTCCGAAGAGATGCAGGTCACCTGGATAGAGCGTCTTACACTACACCAAACTCCGTAGTTTCAGCGACGATGCCCGGCAGTACAAAAAGTCGTGAACCGAAGGACGGAGTCCGAAATTGACCAACAGTCTGCAACACGACAGACACAAGTCTTCAGTACATCGCCACCTGGATCCCCTTGTCATTATTTCATGAACAAAAAGTGGCATGAGAAGAAGAAAATCATAGTCTTTTAACTGTTAAAAAATTGCACACAGAGAAAGAGAAATGATAGACAGATAAAACGTTGTACAGTGACAAGGTGACATAGTGATCGTTAGCCCAACCAGCCAGCCACACCCTGTACACAAATCTAAAATCTATAGTGTATGCCTTGCCTCTATGTATGGGGAGCTGGTATCATGGCGCAGGGACACGCAAGAGGCCACCTGATCTCACAGAATGCTGATTCTAGGTAACTCATCTGGCACAGCTGTCACACAACCTGTTTAGCTGGCTACATTTATCATGGTTCCCCTGTCGCCACTGTCCGCGTACAGGTGAATACAGCAGAATATTCTCTCACTACATTTCATGATGTTCCCACTAATTTTTCTTTTTTCTTTTTGGTGAGAAATCGTTATTTCGAGAGTAACTGAATGGAAAGAATTAGTCATTGGTTTTAAAAACATAGTACCTGCATAATACGTTAAACAGTTACCTTGATGCAATAAGGTATTAGAAAATGATAATATATTCTACGTAATCTGATCAGCTATACAAATCATATCCTATATTCGGAAGTGAAATATGGCGAGTTTTACGATTGATGGCAAATTATTTGGAAGCGGCTAGGATGTAGTTTTATAGATGAATGATTAGAATATCATAAACACATGAAAAGAGTAATGAAAGGTGTCTGACTCATTAAGACAGATGGTTGCCCATTTCAGAAGAAAACTGTATGATACCGCGGATTTGGTGAAAGTTCTATAGGATCAAATGGACAGTGCAAAAGAACATACAGAGAATCCATACAGGGAAAGATTAATTCAACGGATGCTGTGTAGAGGTTCTAGAAGATATTCATAATTAGGAAGAAAATAGTGGCGGACTTTTAATCAGGTTACAACTTGTACTATTAGCATGTCAACTCTTCGTTGGCTACTGAAAAGGAGACGGAGCACGTGTGGGAATGTCCCTAGCGCAGTGATGTCAATAAATAATTCATTCATTCAGACATTCATTAGAATGAGAAACTCTGTGTTCTATTGTTATGTTATGAGGAGAATACATATGGAGTATATCGTCGATGGTGGAAAAGTGAGGGGAAAAGAAAAATGGAGTACATCGTTGATGGTGGAAAAGTGAGAGGAAAAGAGAAACAGGCTGGTCGAGAGGGGTCAAGCTGAACAGTTTGACATCATAGCATGGGAGATCATCTGTGTCAGAACTGACAGTACACATAAAAGAATATTGTGGAGACCTGACTACCAACGCTACACAGCATGGATTATAAGAGGACGAATCTGATGGAACTATGTCATTAAAATCGGCGTATATTCCATACCAGCAGTACCCGGCCACACTTTGCTGTGGCTCAGTCTGGTTATATATCACAATCGTTGTCTGCGCAGACATACAGATAGTTTGATTTGCCGACTCGAGAACACGCAGCATTTAAGTGTCATTATACTAGTGGTGGTTTAAATTGTATAATAGGACTTTATAAGACAGTTTTTTGTGTGTACCACATGCTTTAGTGATTTTTTTTTTAAACAGCTTAAAGTAAAGCTTACTACTGTATTTCTAAATGACCGATAGACTCGCAATATATGTATACTAGCTGTACCCGGCCACGCGTTGCTGTGGCCCAGAATGGTGAAATGGAGAGCCAACAGTGTCTGTCATACTCCCCTCTCCCCTCGACGCAGTCATTTCTCCCTCTCCGAAGGATTGAAAAATCATCCATGGCGAAATTATTAAAATAGAAATAGATAAGAAATAAGAACTTTAAAACAGTATTTTAAGCTCTCTCAGCTAACTGTGTTTGGCATAACCCCCCCCCCTAGTCCCCCCCCCCCCCCCCCCCCCCCACCTTTCCACCAATCATATCTCCCTCTCCGTAGGATTGAAAAATCATCCATGGCGAAATAATTAAAATAGAAATAGTTCAGAAATGAGAACTTTAAAATAATATTCTAGGCTCTCTTAGCTAACCGTGTCTGGAATAACACTCCCCCCCCCCCCCCCCCCCCAATTATATTATTTTCTCTGAAGGATGGGAAAGTTACTGTGTAACGAAATATTGTAACTAAAATGAGCTTTGCATTCGTGTCCACCCAGACTTAAATAGGTAGCATTAACGTGTACAGAGAAGTAAATGTGGCCAGTGTAACAGCTACCACATTACCCACCCAGTACCAGTACTACTGCAACCACAACCACCACCACCATCACAACAACAACAACTACAACAACAAAAACTGTCACTACAGTCTACAGCGTAGTTAGCGCTGCATGCTGTCGCCACGGACTATTTAGTTTAATTTTGCCCCCGACGCAGGAAAAAAAACCTTCATCACGTAACCAGTGATGGAACCCACAGTGAAGAGTACACTATACTCACGAATAGCAGAGAAAAATACCCCGCACCCGTCATCTCTCCCTCTTCGAGGGAACGATTTTTAACTGACCTTGGCATCCGTGTCCACCCAACCTAAACTGGACTGTAAGCCGTCATAGTTAACAGTTTCTGTCATCGCCGAATAGTTTTTGATCGAGAAGAGTCGCGGGAGGCTAATTAGGACTTAACTGAAATCGGATGTCTGCGAAAGGCGCAAAAATCGCAGCCTAGCTGTAAACCACGACACAACGTGGAAACCACCCTTTTAAGGGAAAAAGAACAATTATCACCCAGCGGGGAATCAAACACAGGTCACTCGCGTGAAGGATGACATACTTACAACTATACTACCGACGACTGAAGAGTTTAGGTCAGATATCGCAGCCTAGCTGTAAACCACAACACAATGTGCCAACAGCTCTCTCGAGAGCAAATGAAGATTACCCGTGACGTGACCATTGAGCATCACGTCGCCGCTGTCGCAGACTAGCTGTAAACCCCCAAACCAAAAAAAGGCGTAGATATCGCAGCCTAGCCATAAACCACAACACAACGTCCAGCCGCACAGTTAAGGGCTAAAAAATATATCACCTAGCTGGGAATCGAACGTGGGTCAACTGCATGATAGGCTGAACAACTACGCTACCAAACACTCAGTCAGATTTTGGAAATGAAATTATTTAATAATGCAAAGTTTAATATAAGCTCAGCAATAAAATATGGCCAATTAACTAAAAACAAATCTGGGCCGGCAACGGACAAATAATTATTTGACCGTTGCTGGAGCTACGTCGTTCGTGGTTTGTGAGATTTTCTGAAAAAAAGTCAAAGGCAACGTTGTGTTCACATTTGAAAGCAATCGGTTCAGTAGTTTCCGAGTTTTTGGCTAACAACATGGGAAAATTTATATATATATATAAGAAAAGCAGTGGAAACGCTATAAAAATAAAATTATTAGAAAAAAAAGAACTTCAAAATCATGTTTTAAGATCTTTCAGTTAACAGTGACTTTCATTACCCCCCCCCCCCCCCCACCACCACCCCCCCCCCATCCCCCCCCCCCCCCATACACATTTTTATTTGACCTTGGCATGCGTGTCCACCTATACTTTAATGAACTGTAAGCTCTCTTAGTTAACAGTTTCTGTCATCATCCCACCCGCCCTCCCCCTCTTCCTCCCAAATGCACCGACTACTCCTCTCTCTCTCTCTCTCTCTCTCTCTCTCTCTCTCTCTCTCTCTCTCTCTCTCTCTCTCTCTCTCTCTCTCTCTCTCTCTCTCTCTCTCTCTCTCTCTCTCTCACCGAAGAAATATGCCCACACCTCAACATTTCCATGCACTCTTGTCAACAACTCTTCGATACCATAACGACCTGCTTCATGCATATTGTCAACAGTCAAAGGTCGCCTATCACGTTAAATAACAACTTGCGTCGTGAACGCGACAAAAAAAGAAAAAAAAATCGGATCGTCGGAAAACAAAACCAAGATGCCGATGTGATCGTCGCTGGAGCTATATGGTTCATGTCTTGTGCAACACTCTTTTATAAAAACACGAGCGTATTCGAATGCAACGTTGTGTAAATTTTTTAAAGTAATCGGTGAAGACCTTTAGGCGTAGTAGCTTCATGCAGAGGTGTGAGGTCAACAGTCAAAGGTCGCCCACCAGCGGAACTAAAAACAATTCCGGGCCGCAACAAAACAAAAACCGATGTGATCGTTGCTGTAGCTTTGTAGTTCGTAGTTTGTGCGACACTCTTACATAAAAGCACGCGCGCTGTCGAATACAACGTTGTGTGAAAATTTTAAGCAATCGGTGAAGAACTTTCGGAGATTCGCCATTACAATCAACGAAAATTTACATTATTATTAACTATAGATAATCAAATTGGGACCATGTCGTAGAAGTGTGACTATATTCTAATTATTTCCTAGCACCATGTAGGAGTTGGCCATATTCTCATATTTTAATCAGTTACACAGTTGCCCTATGAATCAGTTTTTAAGCATCCAAAAGCCATGAGTTGTTAACCCTTAGGCTCGGTACTATGAATATTGCAACCCTTCGGCATTGATTCCATTATAAATACCGTAAATTTGAGAGAAATGTGGCTTTTATGCCTACCACTGGGCTTGAACCCGGACCACAAGGAGTTCGTCACTCAGTCACCGAGCAATCCGGTTTAGCCAACTACGCTAGCGAGCCGGGCAGCTTATGCGTCAGTTTGTTTTCCTCTCAGTATATGTTGGCGGACGGATAAGTACACGTTGTGTTTTACTCGCTGTTGTGAGGATTGCCTATATTCTGGCGTTCTCGGACTTCAAGCGGCACGTAGGTTGCAGTCTCCCGTGGGACGTAGGCTGAGCCATTTGAAGGTGGGGTGGGGGGTGGGCGGGCTTTTTCTAGATATTCTGGGGTCGTTAAAGCCAGCCACATCCTGCAATATAGAGCACGTGTGATCACCAGTCAGAGTGTCGACACAGTACAACCTGGCACCCCTTTAGCTTAGACTAACGCGTCTCAAAGGTTAGGAAGCCTAAAAGAACAGCCAGTCAAGGTCTCCGTGGGCCAGACTTCGCGAGTTGTAACGAATATGTTTTGCTTTCACGATTCTCAACTGCAAAAAGTACACACATTAGCAGCAACACATTGGTAAGTGGGTCAAGTTGACCCTGTGATAAAAAGTGCAAAGTATCACTATTCCGATGATAATTCTCTATCAGTGAATTTCGAAAACCCTGTTCTATCGTAAGATTATTTTGGGGCCGAAAGGAAAACAAACAAATAATTCTGAACTCCTAAGAGGTCGCTGTTGCCCTTTAACTAAAACGCAAACAGGGGCACTATCCTAGTTGTAACAAAACACAACAACCTTCACCCGTCTGTTTAATTCTACATGTTCAGATGTTGAAACTGGCAAATCAACAACAAGAATCAGCATCTAACGATTCGCAAGCCTCCCAACAAAAATTCAATGAAGTTTTTCCCCCTTGGAAAACATTTACGTGTCAGTGACAACCCTTGGCAGATATCAAAATGTCAAAGTCTTATGAATAAAATAACAGAGTTTGTTGGTTACAGCATCAACAAGAAATAACACGTTTGAAACTGTTACAGGCATACATTTCACATTTACAATACATTCACCCTTCCGCTCTCTCTAGTCGCATTTTGTATTGAAAAAGTCACGAACATATTAACGCAACAGGGAAAGAAAGTCATCAAATGTTTTCTCAAATTGACAAGGTACTCGGAGGTCACAACTGACATAGATAACCACACAGGGGACAATGATACAAGGTACTCGGAGGTCACAACTGACATTGATAACCACACAGGGGAACATTGACACAAGGTTCGGATGACACCACACAGGGGACAATGATACAAGGTATCGGACAAGGATAACTGACACAAGGTAGGAGGTCACAACTGATATATAACCACACAGGGGAACAATGACACAAGGTGCTTGAAGGTCACAACTGACTTAGATAACCACACAGGGGAACAATGACACAAGGTACTTGGAGGTCACAACTGACATATATAACCACACAGGGGAACAATGACACAAGGTACTCGGAGGTCACAACTTGATAACCACACACGGGGAACAATTGGAGGTCACAATGACATATATAACCAACAGGTAACTGACACAAGGTAGGTCACAACTGACTTAGATAACCACACAGGGGAACAATGACACAAGATACTCGGAGGTTGGTCACAACTGACTACTCGGAGATAACCACACAGGGGAACAATGATACAAGGTACTTGGAGGTCACAAATATAACCACACAGGGGAACAATGACATACTCGGATCACAACTGACATATATAACCACACAGGGGAACAATGATACAAGGTACTCGGAGGTCACAACTGACATATATAACCACACAGGGAAACAATGACACAAGGTACTCGGAGGTCACAACTGACTTAGATAACCACACAGGGGAACAATGACACAAGGTACTCGGAGGTCACAACTGACTTAGATAACCACACAGGGGAACAATCACAAGGTACTGGACTTGTCACAACCACACCTGACAATATGACTTAGGTAACCACCACACAGGGGAACAATGACACAAGGTACTCGGAGGTCACAACTGACACACAGGGGAACAATACACAAGGTAACCACACACAATGACACAAGGTACTCGGAACAACTGACATGACTTGACACACAGGTAACAATGACGGAGGTCACAACTGACTTAGATAACCACACAGGGGAACAATGACACAAGGTGAGGTCACAACTGACTTAGGTACTCACAGGAGAACAGTGACACAACTCGGAGGTCACAACTGACTTAGATAACCACACAGGGGAACAGTGACACAAGGGAGGGTCACACTGACTTAGATAACCACACAGGGGAACAGGTCACAACTGACTTAGATAACCACACAGGGGAACAGTGACACAAGGTACTCGGAGGTCACAACTGACTTAGATAACCACACAGGGGAACAGTGACACAAGGTACTCGGAGGTCACAACTGACATAGATAACCACACAGGGGAACAATGATACAAGGTACTTGGAGGTCACAACTGACATAGATTCTAGCCATCCAAGACGTCCCCTTGTGGGATGCAATTTTTCGTTATTTGAAGCCCCACCCTGGCTTTTACCGGGGGCCCTGAATATAGCTGGGTCACAATTGTGGCCATAACGACTGAAAGGGGTGTCTATGACCTCTCAACGAGTTATCCTCATCCGCATGGTGGCACTTTGTGTCACCGAGTGTTTATCGCTTGTGTGATGTCCTGTTGGCGTACAACAAGCAGACAAGCAAGCATAGATTCCAGCTGCCCATCCCTACCCGCATCACACTGAGGTTATACCTGCTTGCTGCAGCCGCACGGGGCACTAATTATAACCTCTGTGGAGGTTGAAGGGGGTATCTGGGAACTGCCTTGTTGGTCTGCCGTCCAACTTTCGATTTTGTAATCTCAGGATGGTATGTTAAACCTTTATGCAGTAGCATCCTGGAGGGGACAAACCGGACGATCGGTCAATCGATTCCATGTTCGTTAGACGGTAGATTACTCCCTAACAAAGGGGCGCCTCATTATAACTGTTTGTCACGGTTGAATGGTGTTTCTTAGATCGACTCTGTCACATATCACTCCTGTCGCGTGCCTAATGTAAGGATTCCTCCTTCAGAACCAACAGCACTCAGAGATAATTATGTTGAGTCGTTTGGCTCGTATTGGTCTAAGGGATTCCCCGTGGCCAATATACGATCAACTTATCTCTGGAGTAGGGCAACTCAAGTATTGGCACTACAAAATATGTCAATATATATATATAATATTTCTAGGCACACTTGGCTGGACACCCCCACTACTTACTAAAGAAAGCCCCCAGGTTATGATAGTTCATTATCATAACCATGTTAACACATATAATGAAGATACACATACATACACAACTGCTAAACACTTAAAAAGGTGAAATAGAGACACCTAAGTCAGCCATGAAAATGAATGTATGTAATCAATATAAATTAGATATATAAAAGTGAGACAAATGCCAGATCTCAGGATATCATGTCCAAATCACTAAGAGACTACACAGACAGAAGGTCTTGGAGATGACATCTTCTCATCACTGGACACAAGGAGCTGTGAGGAACACAACATCATGCGAAGCATTAGACTTATCTTCTCTTCTCTCTGTCTATGATGCCTCCCTCAGCTCCGGATGATTTGACTGTCTTTGACTCTGGGAATTCTGCTCCACTGGATCAAGTAGTAAGAGTACTTCACTATACAGCAACTGTACCGGTATTTAGCAAGTCTCTATCACCAGTAAGGACACACAATGTCTTTGAGCCACATTAAGCTCTAGTACTGGTAGCTGTTTGAGGTACCATCTCCCCCAGGTTGGAGATGTCAGGAACCTTCACAGGTGTTAGCTGGTGGGCAACAAGTTGTTTCTGGTGGCTTGATAGTTGGTAGATGTTGGTGGGACTGTGAATCTTCTGCCAGCTCTTCAGAAAATATACATCCTGTCAAGAAAATAACTCAACATTAGTCATCACCAAGAGGGTAACATCTTGACAGGAAAGACAGAGCAAGCATCAGTCATCAACTCCCATCTGCTGACTCCTCCCTGCTCTCCTGTTTCATTCCTCAGATTGCCTCTCCAGACCAAAAGACATAAGTCTCCTATATTTATCTGTCTGTTTAGTGCAAGAGAAGGCAAGTCAGATATACAGTGGAGATAGATAAAGTGGTCTAACACATATATCACTCTCCCTCTCACTCTGCACACAGACACCAATTTTTACTGTCAGTACCTGCATTCCCTAGCTTTCCCAACCGCCCCAGCACTCATTGATCTGGGTCAAGCACACACATACTTTGATTAACAAAGCCCTGACCCAATTCTGTCCCCATTTCGTATGTACAGATTCTGTAAGTAGTTTAAAACGTACACAATTGTAAGGGCATTAAATGTTTATCAATATGGGTGGTTTATTGAGGGCATAAGCTATTTAGTCTGTACAGTGTAAGATCTACGTTCGAATCCGCTTCTCTAGCGATCAAGAACGGTCGAACTAAGTGAGATCACACAGCCGATATGGATTTCTCTACAGCAGTGACTACTTTACAGACATCATTCTAGGTACTCGTAAACTATAATTAACTTACCCAAGCATATGTAAAAACTGAGACATTTCCAGATTGCCTTGAAAAGTGAAAGTTATACAGGCACAGATTAACACATCTGGACGCTTGAGAAGCTGGCAAGGAGAATAGCGTCGCTTAGACACTTCAGGCGTTGGTACAAAAGAAGTTCCTTGTATACTGGGGCAAGGAGTAAATCGGTTTCCAAGAAACCTCAAATAACTCCCTAAATATATCTCCAAGAGATATACATTTAAAAGTGGAGTTTAGTTAAAGTAACCAGAAAAGGCAGACATACTAATGTTGTCCAATACAGGCCTATATATATAGATATAAGGGACTATATATTTCTGGGCGAGTCCAAGTTTGAATTTTGTGCAGAGTACAGGTAAGGCAGGTTATCAGCCTTACAGACCGATGCGTAATGGCTATCATTTCACGACAGACTCCTCGTGTATTTATGTCTGAAACAAAATGTGCGTGTGTGATACTTGAAAGTATCATCTGTTTTCTACGTGCTCCAGACAAAGTTTTTCATGAGACCCACCTTAATGTGCGAGGGTGGTGTAGTGTTCATTTCGTGTACGGCTATCCCATTCACAAAGAAAGCAGCAGTACTTGGTATATCCACCCTGTTGGTTGTTGCGTTTTCATTTACAGGACGTTGCAGAACCAACCCCAACAGCCCCTGGCTGTTGTATGGTTTTTTTTTTTTAAAGGCAAATTTACGTCTAGTAGATCGCCATTGCTATCTGGACGGTCGGCTTTCTTGATACCACTGTCGAAACCAACGCAAGGCGCATGGATCGCAGCTGGGATCGAACCCGGCATCCCGGCATTACGAAGCGTTCGCATCGACTTAGCCACAGAGCCGACATCCACCCTTTAGTCTAAGGAAAAGAGCGACCACTTTTAAATCGCTAAAAAGTGACCAATGATAATGATCGCAGTTTATCCACTTCAAAAGCTGTTTAATGTTTTCATTGCGTGACTAACCGGAATAGATGGTAATACATTACAATTATTTAACAAAACATATTTAAGACTCGTATTAGATGTATCAATGAAAAACCTCCACTCTTCATGTTTATAATTAATTGTTATTGTTGCCATTAGTCAAGAAATGTTGTGGCAGTGCAGAAAGGTCACCTTTTTCGATACTGGCTAGATTTCTTCACGCCATAACGTTCCGAGGCATTCCATGAGTTTCCTTGTGTTTTGTGATCTTCTGAAGCTGACTGATTCTATTTTTCGTTTGTATGATATCTTTTCACTGTATTTTGTTAGTACTGCTGATTCTAATCAGCCTCGTTTAGAATCGCACCAAATCTCTTTCCCCTGGATCTACACACCTGGCCATATCGGCCCAAAAGGTAATTAGCGAGCGGGCCAGTTGGCAAGCAATGCACCAGTACATGCAGGCAGAGGTATGGACAGACTGGTTATGATCAACACTGTACAGACTGTGCTAGTTTATAATGACGAATCGCTGACACCCACAGGAGTAAAGCATGGTGAAACACCTCTATGCCGAGATAGGAGTCATCATAACCAACTCATAATGGCAAATCAGTAGAGGTACCATGGAGTGGCTGCTGCATCGGAGGACTGAGCACCCATGGGAATGCCCACTGTGCAGCGATGTCGATTGTAATAACATGACACCACCGAAGCGATAATTATACCAACTTTACTGGTGACAAGAGAGTATCTGAATTATACTGTTATTTGGAGGTTACAAAATTACCCTCATAATACACAAAATGGGTAAGTAACTCTTCCAAGTCCTGAAACTTGTCTGAGATATAACATGATATCAACATGTGGTATTCATCCAAACTGTGTCATTCCCACCACCTTGCAATCAGAATGTGCACTGTGTTCAGACAACGTACAACATGCAGTATTCATCCAAACTGTGTCAACAACGTACGACAAGCAAGCGGAATGATGCACCTGTGTCTGAGATATAACATGATATCAACATGCGGTATTCATCCAAACTGTGTCAACAACCCATGCGCCGGATAACGCACTGGTCAGATATAACTGATCTAAACTGTGGGGGTCATTCAGCCAAACTCCTCCCAACAGCCTCCCCACCCCCCCCCCCCACCCCACCCCCTTCTTGCAAGCAGAACGATGCACCTGTGGCTTCGACTGCCAGATCCATGACGACAGATTCCCAGTAGCTTGACTGCTGTCATCGATGCACTCATAAATTGCTGATCGTCAATTTTCACGTCATGGTTCCTGCCAACCGTAGACTATAATCACGTAATGCCATGAACCTTGACAGATAGATCGAATAAACAAATTCTGTTGATTTTCCCCGAGCACTGTAGCAACCACACGGTATACTACAAGTGATTCCGGCAAATTATTTCGTAAATGATGGTGTAAAATATCACAGCAATTTGTGGATGTATGTGTGGGAGCAAAGTGTGTGTATGTCTGTGTGAGTACATTGTGCGTGTACACATGCATGTGTACGTGTGTGTATGTCTGTGTAAGTACATTGTGCGTGTACACATGCATGTGTACGTGTGTGTATGTCTGTGTAAGTACATTGTGCGTGTACACATGCATGTGTACGTGTGTGTATCTGCGAATATACACATGTGTAACATAGGTTTGGTTGTTGTAGCTACTGGTCTCAGAACGGCAGAGCTGTGGACTCTAACCCCCCCCCCCCCCCAACGCTACCTAAACGAAAGTCCCCCTGTGGGCTCTGACCGCCCAAAGCTATCTAAACGAAAGTTCCCCTGTGGGCTCTGACCGCCCAAAGCTATCTAAACGAAAGTTCCCCTGTGGGCTCTGACCGCCCAAAGCTATCTAAACGAAAGTTCCCCTGTGGGCTCTGACGCCAACGCTATTTAAACAAAAGTCCCCCTGTGGGCTCTGGCATCCCCCCCCCCCCCCAACGCTATCTAAACGAAAGTTCCCCTGTGGACTCTAACCGCTCAACGGTATCTAAACGAAATTTTTCCCTCTGGGCTCTAACCCCCCCCCCCCCCCCGCCCACCCCCCCACCCCCCAACACTATCTAAACGAAAGTTTCCCTGTGAACTCTGACCACCCAACGCTATCTAAACGAAAGTTCCAATCCTCTGCAGTTGACCCGGAAACCCTAAAGTCAGATAGAGACCTCATTTAACATAATAATAATGTGCTAATGTCAAAGAATAACAATCATACATTTGAAAAAATAAGTGTAAACAAAATCATACAAGTTCCAAATATATTTATCAAAGAACGCTTACTATTTGGTATTATACCTGAAACCACTATAAACGTTGAAGATTTTATAGAGGCGATAAATAAATGTTTGTCTGATATGAGCACTAGAACAGAAAAACGTCTGTGGGGTTTGTATGGATGGCGTCTGTTGGGGTTTGTATGGATGGCGTCTGTTGGGGTTTGTATGGATGGCGTCTGTTGGGGTTTGTATTGATGGTGCATCCGCTGTTCTACGGTCTAAGTCTGGTTTCCAGAATAAAGAACGTGCTCCTCTAGCAAATACTGCCAGCCTCCATCGTCATGCAAGCACTTTACTCAATGATTAAATTTGTAAATTACAACCAATGGGGAGCTTCTAACAGCCGTTTATTCAAACAGACATGAATACTGAGCATGATGTTCTTTTTTTTATAAGCTTTTAGTTAGTTCGTTTTTGTTTGTTTGTTTGTCTGGTACACACTTTGTATTGGACTTTTACACTACTTCTCGATAAGCAGTCGAGCTGAAGTATTGTACTTGTATTTTAATTTTTTTTTAAATCAATTAATGCATTGAAATGTCGAAAATTCATAACTTTAATATTGAAAAAAAAAATTGTTTGAAGGGAATTAATGCACAAATTTACCAACAAACATTATTTTCAATGTTTTTACTATTATATAATAAGCTTTCTCAATTTTTTTTTTATATGCCTTGCGGATGACAGTGAAATGTGTTGGGAAAATATTCAAAACATATGAAATGTTTTTAATATAAACTATTTTTATAAAAGAAACCCTGATAATAACAGCCAACTAGGAATTCGCCAGGACTCAGGACTGCAAGTTACCCAAATCTGGGGTAACCCTTACCGGTGCTCTAATAAAAACTTCCTTGGGTAGCCCTGTTGGTATACCACCAGTACAGAGACTTGTTTAGTCTTATGAAGTTATATATTTGGTGTGTGTGTGTGTGTGCGTGTTGGGTCTGTGTGTATGTGTTATAGTGTGTACATATGACCTTAACAAATAAAGTAAAAATATATTTACAATAAAACGTTTTATTTAAAAAAAAAAACCTTTTATTTAAGACATATCACATAATTTATCAAAAAGTTTTAAAGACATACGTGTGTTAATTATTCTCTGTACACAATTCGACTTTTTTTTTAATATTAAAGTCAATAAAAGCGTTGGCTGCTGAACTAACAATGTATTAAAACACTACTCGACTAGTCAACAGAGTTGATTCAATTAGTATATATACAGATACCGCTGGATGTTGAATTAAGAATCGACATGAGAGCACTCAGTGCATTCCCATAGGCGATCCGTTCCCATCATCAGCAGCAAACGAAGAGTGTCTTCCGACTGTATATCCGTCTCGCCCTTTCCTTGAGTGGTGAGCGTCAGTCAGATCCCCTGGTAACTACTCGCAGCGCTATTTTCCTAAGACAGTAATGACCTATTTGCGCTTCCGCACTGTTCACTTGTTTCCAGAGGGCCCCCACAACGTCTAGATTGTCGTACATCAGTTCACCACAAAGCGGCACAGAACCGGCCAGTTTATCTGCCAGCTCATTTCCCAACACACCGGCATGACCTGGAGAGAATATCGAAAGGATACTAACTACCCGGGACCTTTGAAGTGATGGCTGCCACTCTGCACGAAGTATACCTGTCTCCACCTTTCTCAACATGCTAGTGAGTCAGTTACAATCACGGCATGTGTGTACAGCTGATTCTCAAGCCAGCGGAATGAAGCAGTGACTGCCTCCAGCTCCATTCTCAAACTAGACGTTGTGATATCATATGCAAGACTTTGTTGCACCGAGCGACGTCCATTGGCCTATGCTTTAAACCCCCATACACTTCGTCTGCCCCTCGACACAGAGCCATCTATATAGATAATCACATCACTTGGGCAGAAATTGTTATGAATCATTCGTTGAACTTCTGATTCTGCTGCGCCCTGCACTCACGACCCAAAGTGATCAGAACCCTGCGCACAGTCTGAAACTTTAACTCACTTCTCGCCCCGCACAAATTTATCAAGCCTGCACACATGTCTGATTGTGTCTTCAGCTTGCGCGTCCAAGACCTTCTTCTTTTCAGTCTGTGACCCTTAGCTTTACCCAGGGCTTCATGTAGAAGGTGCTTCTTGTCTGCAGCTACTCTGAGATATGACTTTGCTGGCAAAACTTTGAGCCTATCTGCAGTAGTAGGCAGTGCAAGTATATATCGCATACATACTACCACGGTATCTCTGTACATCCCAGAATTACCTGCATGACTTCATTCAAGTTTATACAGATACAGTGTAACTTACCATTATCTTCACCCTTATCATCATTGTCCTGCTGTATGTTGCAAACGGCTCGCATTCTATGCCTTAATTCCATTCCATCGTGTACAACCAATTCAATGTAATGGGTGGAATCAAATCCAGCAGCTTTGGCCTCTCTCATCACCGTTCCTTTTAGAATATCTTTTAGCCGTCCTCGTTTCCTCGATCTCTTTATATCCCATCTCAGTGCTAGTTTGCTGATTCTCTGCTCGTTTTTCCCCAGGATGTGGCCAATACAGCGCCATCTGCTGTGTCAAAATGCTTTAGATGTTTTCTCCAGGCTATGCCGGCGTTGTGGGTAATGAGCAGGCAGACAGACTGGCTGGATCTGCACCACTGGGTGGTGAATTCATACATGACAAGGCAGATGTGGTTAAGGCCCTTTGGAAACAAGCAACGGAATCAGCAGAGAAACACAATTATTATGGCCTGGAGAGAATGAAACACCTGGGTGTAACCAGAGGGTCTGGCCGGCTCACTACACTCAAATAAAAGGCAAGACGCGCATACAATCAGATTGTGACCGGTACCATCAGTATTGGAACTCTGCGCTGGCTGCCGAAGATGAGGACGGAGCATACATGGGAATGCCCCGAGTGCTGTGATGTCAATTCTTGACTTAACTAACTTACCTCAACTCTGTGTCAAAACTGCTGCAAACAGTGGCTGGCCAGACATTTCTCAACCCTTTTTGAATTCATCACATTTTATATTCAACATGTTCCTCAGATATTTGTTTTCAAATGCATTTAACATTCGTTCCATGTCTTTTCCCTGTTCTTCAAATTTTACTAGCATATGTTAAACCTGAAATAACATTAGAATTAAACACACGTAAATATTACAATGGCATTATATGTATATTACGTTCGACAGAATCCCAATGTAATCTTTTTCGATATTGTAGTTGGAATCGAGTCTGAATCTTCTGGCCTCTATTATCAACGTCTTTCTTAGGGTTTCTCTTGGACGCTATCGCATCCTCAGTCCAACTGTTTCTTCATTCAGTGCCTAACCTCTAATTCTCTGTCCATTTTCCTTAGTTATATGCCAAACAAACACACATACATACACACACACACACACACACACACACACACACACACACACACACACACACACACACACATATATATATATATATATATATATATATATATATATATATATATATATATATATATATATATATATATATATATCGACATATCCTTTGTCTTACAACTGCTGACACAAACGGCTGTCCATACATTTCTCTCATGACTCTTAACTTTCTAGTTTTATGTCTACGGCATCTACAATATCGTCGACAGAGCTTGGCGCCGTTCCACCCATGACTCCTCTTCAAGAATTATGCCTGCATCTGCCAAAGCCTCCCAAAACCACTGTGACATTTAATAGCGTCAATGTCTTTCAGCTTCCGGGACATGGTGCTGTTATCGAACGGGTTTTCTTCGATATTCCAAAATGGCAGAGACTCATATTTATTATACAGTAGAACTTCGCTTAACGAGCACCTAGCATAACGAGTAATTCGCATAACGAGCAAAACAAATTGTAAAAGAATGACTCGCTTAAAGAGCGACGTTTCGCATTACGAGTGGCGAGGAGAGGGGAAGTCCCCAATTGTGCGCATGTTACATCAATGTTTAGCACTTGTTCCAGTAGCATCGTAGTGTCGCTTGTGGTCACACATTTTTCAAACTTGTGTTATATTGTGATATATGTACATGAATCCTCCAGGCCTACACGATGATCTATCTGAAGAATTTAAGTTTATCAAGATCCAGTTTCTGCCTCACAACACCACACCGTAACTCCAGCCCATGGACCAGCAAGTTATTTCCAACTTTAAGAAGCTCTACACTAAAGCACTTTTCGAGCATTGTTTTCAGGTGACTAAAGGGACCAACCTCACGCTCAAAGAGTTTTGGAAAAATCACTTCCACATCGTTGCCTGCCTCAAGATGATCGACAAGGCGGGGGAAGGGGTTACCAAGAGAACCCTAACTTCTGCTTAGAAGAACCTTTGACCGGGGAGCTTTGTCGATTTGTGAATTTGAGGGGTTCGAGACAGTACCTGTGGAACCTGTAGTCAACGAGATTGTGTCTTTGGCCACTATCATGGGATTGTAGATGGATAACAGGGATATCGAAGAGCTTGTGGAAGAGCACAGCCAAGAGCTGACCACCGAAGAGCTTACGGAGTTGCACTGTGTTTCACAGCAAGAAGTTTTGGAGGAAAGTTTGACAGAGGAGAAGGAGGAGGTAGCAGAAAAGCAACAATCTTTTGGCAAAATAAGAGAAATGCTGAAAGCATGGGATACTTTTGCATCTTACATTGAGAAGCCTCACCCTTATAAGGAAGGAGCTATGCGCGTTGCAAATTTATTTAATGATAATGCTGTGTCACATTTTCGCCAAATTTTGAATTGTCGGCAAAAACAAATGTCTCTGGACATATTTCTAGTAACAAAAATAATTATCTATGTTTCATAATTATTTCGACTTTTTTTCTTTCTACAAATCAAATTCACATTCCAGGTGGGTTCGTTCCGCGTTTGAAGAAAAGATGAAGATGTTTCACTCTCCTTAACAATGTGCATATAATTTTCTTTGAATAAACGTTATACGTAGCATTTTGTGAGTTTTTTTTTTTTTTTTCGACATGGAACGCATTATCGTATTTTACATGAATTTATATAAGAAAAATTGTTTCGCATAACGAGTGTTTCGCTTAACGAGTATGATTCTGGAACGAATTATGCTCGTTAAGCGAGGTTCCATTGTATTTTTTCTGTTCGTACGCATCGTAACGCTAAACATTAAACATTGACAACTAACTGCGTGCCGGACAATTACTTGATTCTAAACTATTCACAGGCCAAAATGCTCATTGGCATGTGAACTCTTTTAGTACCAAACACCCCACTGTACGTTTCCTTGTTACAGCGGACATAATATAATGCTTCAGTATACTGACCATAGACCGGGGTTATGTTAATCTTTTGTACCTGAATGACCATGTTAACCACTTATGTCTGTTGGCTCGAAGTTCTTTGATTCAAATGGACATCAATGTAGTTTTTAAAACATATCTTGGCTTAAAACTCGACCTAATATAAAATGGCTACCAAGTAATGCCATGGGAAGCAAAAGAGTCCATATCACCCACTGTGTGCCTATAAAAATATGTCTAGTGCTACAAGCTCAATGAGTCAAAGACGTGTAATAGGTGCTTTTTTAAAATACTTAATTTTAAGATCTATACTGTTTCTGTTGAATCCAGTGAGACCTAAATACTTATTGTGTTTAAGCTAAGATTCCTGAGACAGAAAGGTTTTAACGCTGGGTGTTGACTTAACAAAGATACTAATTTAGATCGAAGACAGAATGTTGTTCCGGTGTGGGTTCCGGGGCCCTATTACAGGCAAAACAAGAATAGACTCACTGCCTACCCAAAAGCATGTTGTTAAGAGTCGACTAACTGGGAGCTTCCTTCGAAGTCGGAGTGCATCTGCCTGAGGCAAGAAACCAGCAGTCTGCATACAAATGAATCAGAACTGTAAAACGGATTCCACCGCAACACTCAGGTTATGGAACAATACTGCAGTCCAGAAGTGGATGAACAACTATAACTTTCCGCCAGTTGGGGTGAACGCGAAGAAGAAGAAGAAGAAGTATATGTTCAGCTACATAAAGTAAAAACGTGAGTTTTCTAAACTAATGCACGCATCTAGCAAAAACAAAACAATGGAGTGTAATCTGCATATAAAACGGAAAGCTGGTGTAGAGGCTGCACAAGGAAGAATGATAACATGCAACTGTCAGACACGTTATTAGGCGCACTCTAGGCACGCCATGACAAGCCGCTCCGTGCCTGCAGTCATGATGTTTATCCCAGACATGTTCAACAAGTGGCAGTTAACTCTCGCAGCAGATCGAAGGCTAATAGTCGTTAATTTTCGTCTCCTCTCAACTGTCGACTAGGGCTGCCGAAAATGTTTTGGTAATAGTAACTTCTTCTTCTTCTGCGTTCGACACCAGTCATGCTAAACATTGAGTCCCGTCTGGGTCAAAAATAGGATTGTGCGTTTAAGATCGCCACCGGTCCCCCATAGCTTCTCTCGCAATGTGGTTCCCCTGGGCCAGATCCACAGTCTTTGCTGGGTAATAGTACTAAATGTTTTTAGACAAGGTACTAAAACACACCAAAGGGTACCGCGTTTTCATTTTTTTTTTTAAATCGTTGAAACATGTTTACAAACAAATAAATGTCACTGGCTAACTCTGAGACTGATTCTTTGTCCATTGCTGCACCATTTTCATTTGCTCACTTTGTTAGAAAGCTGTTGTGGCGGCTTCCGGTAAGTGCAGTCAGTTTCCTGGAGCAATGATTTCGAACTCATCAATGCATTTATTGTGGAAGTCTTCAAAGAAGAGCGACTTTTGAGTACACTACCAATCGCTTTAAAAAAGAAGGTTTAACACAATGCCAACATTTAAAATATTGATTGCAAAACTCTAAAACGTACCAAAACAATCGAGCGTGGTATCAGAATTACTGTTCTGCTTGGCAAGATGGCGAGGTGAAAACAGATTCATCCTCATTATTAAGCCAACCGACCCACTAACCTTCTACCCAAGAGCATGGCATACTACAAGACCTAGCTTTCCGTTGATCAGACATGGAATGGGATATTACTAGAACTGTTAGCAAATAACTAGGAGGCAACGACCACCGGCCAGTCTTTCTAACGATAGAAAACCACCCTGTAAAGACAGAGTAGTACTCTGCCAAGATGGAGTTACAAAAAGGCAGACTGGTAATTGTATGGGCACCGTACACGTATTTTGGTTAAGATTATGAAAACAGATATCGATGCAGAAAAGGTAGTAGAAGGGTCAAATAGTACCAAATGTGTACGAAAATACCAACTTCAGCAGCCCTGCAGTGTCGACTCACGGCCAGGATTCTGGCAGACTATCTCCACGCCTACGCCATTTGCTTCAGTTGTACACATTCATAAACAGACGCCGGAAGCAGACTAGTCCTTGTTTGTGTGGCCACATGAAACTGTACTTTTTTCACCTTGATTCTTTTTTCACCTGTATCCATGTCTTAAATACTTTATTCATTGTATATTCTTTACCCAACGTCCCTTTATTCTTCCCCCATGCCCCCCCCCTTTTCCCCTAAGTTTATTCTTTACCATAGGGGTTTTGCTTTTAGAAATTAAATGAAAAAAAAATGGTAGCTGGAATTTTCACGTCTCGAATTATTTATGAAAATCCTACACTTTGCTGTCTACCATCAATGTAATGTGTACTTTTGATGAAATTAGGCAAGAAAGTTATCGAACTGTTGTGTGACTACACCAGGACTGCGTTTTTCTGACCGCACCACGGTGAACAAAACAACAGTCCTCCGTCGGCAGAGATTGGTGTTAATTACAAATGTACTTATGCCAATTATGCGTTCAATGTCCTGTCTATAGACGTACACACATGTCAGAGTGGATAGTTCGGTCCCATATGCCAGTTCGCCGATCTAGCATACCAGGATAATTAAAATAAGATGTTGAAGTCGCAGGCAACCATCCAGGAGGTGCACCACAAAATCAGGATGCCACGCACAAACGCTATTGGAAATATGTCTATATCTGCGAATACTGGAAGTCACACACAAGTGCTTCGTGGAACCAGGAGAGCCGAAAACATGTCTAGTCTCAAAATAATACATTGGAACACAGAGGGATTAAAAGGTACCAAAAAAATAGAACTAGAAAACACCTCGAACAAAGAGCAGATTCAGATACACGTCTGCTGCCTTCAAGAGACCTACCTCAAACAAGACATAGCCTTTAAGATCAGATGCTACGTATGTTACCACTCTGACAGAAGGAAAAAAAACCAGAAGAAAGGGTGGGATACTAACCCTAGTCAAAGATAACATATTTGCATGCCAAGACTGAAACATACATGGAAGGTGCGGAGTACCAGATTCTTAGCTCAAGGCAGAAAACACAGACTTCCAACTAATTAACTATTACTGTCCGAGCGACCCCCTTCAGGCACTGGATACAATAGTAGTAAATAAAAGAATGATCGTGTGTGCAGATTTCAACAGTCACTAAGAAAGCTGGGGCTATGATCACATGGATCAGAGGGGAGAGAAACTGGAGGACTGGCAGGATGAAAAGATTCTTGCATATTAATAATAATTCAGCCGACCCACTAACCTTCTACTCAAGAGCATGACATACCACCTCTAAACCAGACCTAGCTTTCCATTTAACAGACATGGAATGGGATATTACTAGAACCGTTAGCAAACAACTAGGAGGCAATGACCACCGCCTTGTCTTTCTAACGATAGATAACCAATCCGTAAGAAAGAGTAGCACTCTGCCAAGATGGAATTATAAAAATTTTTATAGGCGAAGTACAAGTGTTTTGGTAAATGATATATGAAAACAGATAACGATGCAGAAAAGGTAGTAGAAGAATTTAACAAATGCATATTGCAAGCAGCCCTGGAAACAATACCAATAGGTGCACGTAAGCAATGTAAAGCATACTGGAATTGTGATTTAGAGAAAATGCACAATGATATGGAAACAGCAGAATTAAAGCTGAAACCATACCTTGCCAAGAATTATTCAACAAATACCAACATGCAAAGGCCAAATTTCAAAGAGTCAAACTGCAAGCTAGACTGGCAAGTTGGCATGAGAAAACCAAGTATCAAAACTTTGAAAGAGACACACGTCTTAGAACAGGACACAATAGACTTCGCAGCCACAGAACATTTAAGATTGGCGAATCAGCCATGTATACTCTTGGATTAGTACCAGAGATAACAGATCATATCCTCCAAGACTGTCCCGGGTACAACATATCAAGGCAAAACTTTTGGCCACGACAAAAACAGGTGCGAGCCAAACTTTACGTGTCTTTGATTGAATTACAACAGAAAGTGAAGTTCATACTAGAAACAGACTTGCAGATATAGATAATCTATTTCCAGCGAGTGAAAGAAGAAGAAGAAGAAGAAGAAGAAGAAGAAGAAGAAGAAGAAGAAGAAGAAGAAGAAGAAGAAGAAGAAGAAGAAGAAGAAGAAGAAGAAGAAGAAGAAGAAGAAGAAGAAGAAGAAGAAGAAGAAGAAGAAGAAGAAGAAGAAGAAGAAGAAGAAAAGAAGAAGAAGAAGAAGAAGAAGAAGAAGAAGAAGAAGAAGAAGAAGAAGAAGAAGAAGAAGAAGAAGAAGAAGAAGAAGAAGAAGAAGAAGAAGAAGAAGAAGAAGAAGAAGAAGAAGAAGAAGAAGAAGAAGAAGAAGAGGAAGAAATGAACTTTCAGCAATATAGTCTTTATCCTTATCACGAATTTCAAGGAATCGGAGGAAAACTGTTTAAATAAATGCCCTATAACCGGAAAATAAAAACAATAAAACATTCTTGCTGAGATCAGAATGTTTTTTTTTTTTAAAGCCAGTTCGTTTTAACAAGGTTTTACTGTAGTTATATGTTTTCCAAATACAGAGGTGCCTTAAATCACGAACTTAATTCGATCTTTGATTCTGTTCGCGAACCCAAATATTTGCCGAAACAATTTTCCCCATTGAATTTAATGCAAATCTCATTAATCCGTTTTCCCTAGTCAAAGAGGTACAATTTTTTTTGGTCGTTGTTGTAAATGTTGGTAATGAATTTCAGAGCCTGTTTTTTTTTTTTTTTTTTTAGAGCAATAAATATGGATTTTAATAGGCAAATAGGAAAGTACCCACTATTTTAAATGTCATCTGGTAATTTTGTTATCATTTCAATTTCAAAATATTCCAAAGCTTCAGTTCTTCCAAAGTGATGTTGTCTGGCCCGGGTGCCTTTCCTTTCTTCATGTGATGCAATGCATCCTCAACGTCTGCAGTCAGTATTGGTGGACCATCATTGTTGGTCTGCAGTTCTACATCTGGTCTGTTATTATTATACATATATCCCTCAAGTAATATGTCCATCTTTGTCGCATTTAAATTTCACTTGTGATTTTTTCCCGATTTTAAGCACCCCACGATGTTACATTTCTTTTCCCTGTTAATATATTTATCTGTTTGTGCATGGAGTGTGAGTCTTCCCTATGATTTTTCCCAGTCTCTGTGCACATCTGATTTAGCCAGGTTTCTTTAGCCTCTTTGCATTTGTTCACTTTCTTTATGAATACTAGAATATTCTTCTACGTCGTTCGTTTTCTTTCTTCTTTCATCCATCATCCGCAGAATTTCTATTTCTTTTTTGCAAATCTATGTGTTTGAGGGTCGGCTCTATGGCTAAGTCGATGCGAACGCTTCGTAATGCCGGGGTACCGGGTTCGATCCTAGCTGCGGGCCAAGTGCCTTGCGTTGGTTTCGACAGGGGTGCCAGTGGGCCGACCGTTCAGAATGCAATGGCAAACTACTGGACGTAAATTGCCTAGAGAAACCACACATCAGCCAGGGGCTGCTGGGGTTGGTTCTGCAACGTCCTGTAAAGGATACGCAACTAACCTTGACATGTGTTGGAGGAATGAGCTCTGTTGGTGTCTGCTGAACTGACTAGCGCAGCGTATCCCATTGTTCATCAATAGTTTGTACTATTTCCTTGGCATTATACGTGTTGTACAGTGACACTATACTGTTCTTTGGACAGAAGTTTGTCTTTCGAGGATCACATAGAGGTGGTTGTGACAAAGGCTCAAAAAGGTATTAATGCACTAAAGATTATGGCAGCGATGGACATATAGTAAAGAATGCTGTTCACACTTTACCAGCACTTATAAACTCAGTGATTGATTATGGATTGGGGTTACTCACTGCCTCAAAGAGTCAGCTAAAGAAACTAGAGCACATACAGAATGAAGCTATGCAGGGGATCCTAGGGTTTACAAGAGACACCCTGATTGTGTGCATGCGATACATCCTTGCATTGTCGACTATTGCAGATAGGCTAAAGATACTGCCAACTAAGTCATACCTCAGTGTAGCTGCAGACAGGGAACACCCTCTGTATGAAGCTTTGGCTGCAGGCAAGGGTCAGAGGCTGAAAAGGGGAAAATCATGGATGGCTCAAGCAGAAGACACAATAAGACAAGTATGCATGCTGGAGAACATTGAGCGAGGAGAGGGGTGGGTCAGAGTACCAGCTTAAAAGTCTGAACTGTGTAGGGTTATGATCACATTGGACCGGGTGTGCAGAGAGTGGCCAGGGGGTGCTACGGAGGCGGAAGTCCAAAAGTTGATTCATCACAAATCACGTCCTGGTGATCTGATTATCTATATAGATGGTTCAGTGTTGAGAGTAAAGAAAAGTGCCTGGGTCTCCCCCCCTGAAAGCCAATTCGTAATTTTAGTGCAAGAAGCCCTAGCCAACCACCATGCATGAAATGGAGGTGAAGGCGATCTTTCTCAGTGCAGAACGAACAGCCACGTGCATACGACACCACAGTATGTAAAGGACTGGAAAGCTTCACTGAGAAAGAATGAGACATGGGTGTTTCCGCAGAGTGGCAAGCGTCACTGGAAAGGTGACGGTAGGGAACATTACTTGACTTTTTACAGGGCTATGCCGCGTGGTGGTATGAACAAGGCTGGCGGATTGGCTGGATCTGCACCACTGGGTGGTGAACTGATACATGACAAGGGAACAAGCAACGGAATCAGTAAAGAAACAAGATTATTATGGCCTGGAGAGAATGAGGCACCTGGCTGTAACCAGAGTGTCTGGCCGGCTAACTATACTCTGAAGAAAAGCAAGACGGACATTTAACCAGATTGTGACCGGTACCATCAATACTGTAACTCTGTGCTGGCTGCTGAAAATGAGGAGGGAGCACACATGGGAATGCCCCGAACACTGTGATGTCAATTCTTGACTCGATTCATCTGTGTTGTCCCTAAACTTCTTTATTTGTTTCAAGTATTGCTAAATTTATCTTGACTTTATGTGGGGTGTTCTTTACAGTCTTCAGTTTCATTCTAAATATTCCTATAACTGGAACAGGATCGCTATATAAATAAATCCGCACCAGGTCTAGTCTTTGCTAAAATTAAACTGCTCCTGAATCTTTTTTTTTTTTTTTTCAATCAATATATAATAAGTCTGATTGCGGACATTATCGCCAAGTGTATTCCAAGTCCACAATTTACGAGGGTTGGTGTTTGAACCAGATGTTAAAATTAGCATGTGGTTCAGGCCCCTGCCTACTAATCTGTCACCTCTGACATTCATTTCTCCCTAAGCCATCAGCCATCAGTTACGCAACACACTTTTCACTTCTAACATTGCATTGAAATTTCCCCAGTATTAATTGTTAGCTTCAGAATTACTACTATGGCTTTGTACCGAATGATTCGCTTACGGGGCCGTCAATAGTGGACCTAATAACTAGTCGGTATTCGGCCGAATAGTTGCGGATCGGACCCGAATACGACTAGTGGTTACAGCCCGTTTCTGCATACCACCTGCGATGGAATGAAAATAACTATCTATTTAAAACAATAGTTGCTGATGCCTAAGTTTGTTTCCGTAGCGGATAAACTGCGGACCCGGTTGCGTGGTCTACCTAGCTTTCAAGGTCGTCGCCTGCTGACCTAATCGAGGCAGTACAGCAGAGGTTCGCAAAAACTGGGTGCGTTTCGCCAGGGGTGCGCGGCAGAACAATCAAGAAAAGTCAGCTTATAAATTGAAACATTATTACAGAGGCATGAAGCAGTGAAGATACTTAAATTTAACTTGTCTTTCCCTCGCCACTGGCCAAAAAAAGTTTTTTCCCCTGTTGCGCTCTTTTATCATAACTGCACCAAAAAGGTCCTACCGCAGCACATGCTCAAAAATTGGTCCTTTGTATTTATCTCAGGGTTGCGACGGAATCCTTCATCTGTGTTCGTGAAGGTGCAGCGTATAAGTAATGTTTGTGATTACATTTTGGCTGAAATTTTACGAGTGGAAAAGGTGGTGGCCGCGTGCGTCGTGTACAATAGTAACTGTTAGCCTCGTCAAGTAAGAACTTTTAATTACAGGCAATGCTTATCTTTTTGTTGTTTGTTGTCGCTTAGTTTGTTGTGTGTGTGTGTGTGTATGGAGAGAGAGAGAGAGAGAGATGAGAGAGAGCTAGAGACGAGAGCGAGAGAGAGAGAGAGAGAGAGAGAGAGAGAATTCATGTATTTATTCGTTCTTTTCAGGGTGGTCTTCTCCCAAATCAAATTTGAAGATTATTGCTAACGAGAATATAAAGGTGCGTTGAAAAAATACATTCGAACGAAACCACGTCAGAGCGGAACGATGGTTTTGAAAGAGGCTGGGAGTCACGAAGGAAAACTAATCACAGACATCAGAGGAGACAGTCGTCATTTTTTTGGGGGCCATGTTTCGAGAAGAGGTAAAGAAGACATGTGTGACCACTAAAAAGATCTGTGGAGGAGGGACAGAGGGATGAGAACGAGGGAATATTCTTGACAAGTCTTGTGGCATGGCATGGAGGTGTGTCAGCACACAGGACTTAATAATTGGCTGCAGGAGATCGCAGGATTGTGGAGAGGCATAAAATGCCCAACGCCACAGTCGCAAGGCACTGGATTGTTGAATGGAATTCCACTATTCGTATTCGTATTCGGCCCGATAGTTTCGTCCAACTATTGTCTTTTGCCGGAATGTGAAATCCACTATTCGGTACAAGCCCTAATTAACTACACACTGATCATAAAAGCCATATCGATAAATCATTCTAAAAATCATTTTCCTGAGCTTTTCTGCAGTTTTGGTTCTTTCACCTGTACTTAAGTTTATATCAAGTGGTTTGCTGTGGATCGTTACTCACAGCACAGTGTCTTAAGTAGTCCAATATCCTTCAATAGTTTTTGCAATTATGGAACAGCCAATTATACACAAAATTTTTTATATTCTCGTTCCCATCGAGAGAAATGATTTTGTATTTATACTTAATTACGTTTTCCCTGCATAGGTTGCAATGCATTTCACTTAAGTCCTAATATTTTGAGTTCATTCTCTCCAATTCCCTCTTTAAGTCCCAACTTGCGTGTTTGTACAAGTGTTCTGACAGTCCAGTTACCTATAATTTTAAGATAAGGAGCAGCTTTGGATCTATATGCTGTTATTTTAGTATGTCCTTCTATTGATTTTCAGATCATAGTTCTGATCAATAATAAAACCATTGTCAGAATGATTTGTGTACTTTTATATACATAATACTTTATTTTTAACGAAAGAAATCAGTGGAACCGGAAGCGAGAGAAAAAGGGAAAATATTGTGTTCACACTGAACCCAAAAAAAAAAAAAAAAAAAAATTCCTAGAGGAAAAATAGCCTCAAAATTCAAGAAAGAGATGCAGAAAAATATTCAAGTACATCTTGAGCTCCTGAAGGACTCTGACTTAGTTTTTCCAACAACTGAAGAAACGCTTGTGGTTTCATGACTTCTAGAGCCATCATGCTTCATGGCTAAGCTTTGAAAAACCCAGCTTAGCGTAAATTCAACAGAATACATAGCTCCTCATTAGATTGGACATCTTCAAGTTTGAATGGTAATGTAATCTAATTCCAAAACAAGTCTACCAGTTGGGGATGTGATTACAAGATTAACTCTTAAAATCTTGTCAGAGAAAGCAAACTCAATATAATCCGTTTGTGGGTTGTGGGGCCCTATTATAGTAAAACAAATAACGACCCAAGGCCTACCCAAAGCATGAATGTCGTAAGAGTCGACTTAATTGGGAGCTATCTTTGAAGTAGGAGTGCAATCTGCCTGAGAGGGCAAGGAACCAACATTCTGCCTTACAAACGAGTCAGACATGTTTAAAACGGATGCACAACGCAACACTCAGGTTCTGGAACAGGACTGCAAGTTGTTTCCAGAAGTGGATGAAAAACCAGAACTTTGACACCAGAGTTTACAGCTGGATGGAACATGAAAAGAAGAAGATCAATATGACTGCCTTTCTCTAAATTACACATCTCTATGAAGCAGCTTTCTTGGCTTTAGGCAGCTAACAACCACACCAAAAAACAGACGCCATTATTTAGATGCAGAACCAGATATTTGCCTGCAATATCATCAACTGAAACTTTCAAATCAGAGATCTGTACAAAACAAGTGTGATCATAGGTGTCTCATTCAACGTTTTTTTGTTACTTGATGGAGCTCAATGCTGCTGTTCACAACAATGGTCAATATTATTGTTAATGCAAATGGATATTCCATCTGACTGAACTTGGCAGAAATCTTCTGTATGACCAAGTTCTCCAATATCATGACAACATTCTGCGTAGGTTTAATAAAATTTCAATTTCAAAAATATAATTTTATGTGGCGGGAAAATAGCCACAATTGCTTAACTTGGTTATATCTTTTGATTTAAAACCCCCTCACCCCCCCCTCCCGGTAACGTAAATTCTAAACACCCTTAA
>CAJHNH020004276.1:0-43148 GCA_905116865.2 Candidula unifasciata | reverse complement strand
CTACTACTACTGTTCTTCTTCTTCTGCTTCTTCTTCTTCTTTTCCTTTTTCTTCTTCTTCCTCTTCATCCTTTAATTGTTTTGTGACATGTATCCTGTTGCTCACAATATGTGGCAAATGCGCATATTAAAAACATGAGAAGTTTTCATCTGTACGTCATTTTATTGTTTAAAAAAAAAAAAAACTTACTGTAGCTTATAACTGTAATTGAACATGGAGATCATTAATATAATAATAGGATGCCTTATTCGTTTATTAAAAAAAAAACATACACACATCTGTTCAGTGAACTATATATATATATATATATATATATATATATATATATATATAGATATATATTATATATATGTGTGTGTGTTGTGTGTGTGTGTGTGTGTGTGTGTGCGTCTATTTTAGTGTACTAGCAACTATCTATCTATCTATCCTTCTTGCTATCCTTCTAGCTATCCTTCTATCTATCTATCTATCTATCTATCTATCTATCTATCTATCTATCTATCTATCTATCTATCTATCTATCTATCTATCTATCTATCTATCTATCTATCTATCTATCTATCTATCTATCTATCTATCTATCTATCTATCTATCTATCTATCTATCTATCTATCTATCTATCTATCTATCTATCTATCTATCTATCTATCTATCTATCTATCTATCTATCTATATATCTATCTATCTATCTATCTATACGTATATTTTTATTAGTTATCTATTTAGCTATTTATATATCTATCCAATTTATCTATCCATCCATCTATATGTCTATCTATCTATCAATTAGTCTTTCTATCCTATTTATGTGTCTGCATGTCTGTCTGTCTGTCTGTCTATCTAAGCTTGAGAGAAATTTGGCTGTCTTGTCAGCAGGGCTAACTGGTAGCATTTTCCTATTCCAATTGATAAATGAAAATTTCAAACTTGATCCTTTTTTAGCAGCCCGAGGGCCTGCTGTATGGAGGGTTCCGTTGCTATCTTATTTAATGTCCTTGTTGCATTGGTCATCTGCACTATATGTGTCTTACATTATTCAAACAGCAATTAAGCATTGTGTGTTTCAGAACGTCAGAACGTCTTAAACTGTATGACATATCAGCGATAAATATAAATGTGTACATACAGGCGAGCGCAAAAAGCCCTATTTATATACACACACAAAAACGAGTGCGAACAACACCATATATATATATATATATATATATATATATATATTAATATATATATATATATGTATATATATATGTATATGTATATGTATATGTATATATATATTTATATATATATATATATATTATCTATAGATATATATATATTTATATATATTATATGTGTGTGTGTCTGTGTGTGTATGTGTGTGTATTTATATATATATCATCGACACATGAAAAAGCAACATTACGATACATACCACCGCACTTGACTGTGAACGAATTTGAATATTTAAGCTTCATTTTTTCACTTATGCGATTTCTTTTACACCATTAGCAAATTATTTATCCTTTGTTTCAATGTGTATATGTATGTATATATTATTTACTTAGTAACTGGGCGAACTGCAGAGAGAGGGAGAGAGCTTCGAGCTGGTTGCGGTGTCGTGACGTGAGCAGCCACCCTACACGATGGACGAGTCGTGACTCTGTCTTCCCTCGCGGACAGAAAAATTTCAAACCTAAACCCGTCCGGAAAGGTATATTGTCCCTTATATTGATATATACCTTTATCTGGAAATATAATCATTTCTAGACGCTCTAGTTGCTTTGATAAATCTTCATTTTCAAACTTGCAACTGTAGGTTGAAGATTTCTGGTATTTAATTCAGAAATTCCTGTAAGCCGGTTTACTCTTTAGGCATGAATACAGGGGACCTCTTTCCTAGTGACGCTAAACGTAGTTTAAAGCGGGCTTTTTCTGATTGACTGCCTAGAAGAACAGATGCTCTCAATTGTGCCTCGTACATCTATGCTTTGAGGAGGCGGCCTTTGGTGTCTAGGATATTTCCTTAGCTTTTAGTAAGTTGATTATAGTTTACGAGTACCATAAAATATGTCTTTTTAAAATTGGCCACCGCTGCATACAGGGAAGTTTCAGCTGTGTGATCGCACAGAATTAGGCCGTTCTTGATGTCCAGAGATCGGGCTCCGAACATTAAACCTTTCCCTGTGCAGACTAAATAGTTTGTGCTCTACATAACCCAAACCATCTGTAAAGATATTAAACCCTACAAGTAATTATTCTATAACCAAACGTAGGATTTGAATCTACTAATAGACACATGTAAACTGGGTCATCTTTGGCCGGCTTGCTGCTGTGACAAAACCAAGCTCCGGTTATTTTTAGCACAACAAAGTGTGTACGGTGAATATATATAAATGGGAGAGAGATTGGATGTATATCTACAAGTGCGTGTGGGCGAGGAGAGTTGATGTTCTCTGTTTGATAGTCTATCTTTCTCCACTCTGGCCCTCACCTCTTGTCACTATTACTGGCTGAACAATAGAGATGATATGCAGAGACTTATACTGTCTCATTATCCTCAGAGCTGTCCTCTGAATAATTACTAATGTGGATGTTAATAAACCGAGCTTGACATGTAACCCCTGAGATGACTGCTAATTCTCAGTTCCTTCTTGATACAGGATGATATCTTCTTGGAGGCCAGGCAGTGATTCAGCAGTCTACAAAACCACTTACAAGGAAGTCACCTATGTCTAAGCCAGTGGTGGGCATCAGATTGTGAACCTAACTGTGGTAATCAATTAATGAAATCCTCCAGTTGGTCTACAGACAACATTATGGGTGTTGTACCTTCACCATCATTTATCCGGCAGTTTGTTTGTGCCTCAAGTGTTTGACTTGGTACCTGAAATCCTCTCCAGGAGCTTGGGTGTATCTCCAGTGTTTGAGTGTCTGGTATGGGACTGTCTTGAACGTAACAACAGAGTGATCATCCAGCCAGTTCAAGAAACCAGGGATTCAGATAAGTGTGGGTGATCATGGGTTTATTGCCAGGCTTCACTATTAAATGTCCACACTCATTATAAGGATGATCTAGGCAGACTTTGGAACATTCATACACGTTCAGTCAGATCGAGTTTGAAGTTTTGGTCCTTCATATCACTCTGGGTTCTTGAAGTTCTTTGCTGATTCTTATATAATGTATGTGTTGCACTTATTACAGTATTTCTAAAGTTTCACTATTGACTGGAGTGTCACTCATTCATTGTTCTTAGCTGTCTAAAATACATGTATGTTCAATTAATAATCGTCATCTGTGTTAACATGGTTATGATAGTATAATATCATAACCTGGGGGCTACCTTTTTATAGTAGTGGGGGTGTCCAGCCAAGTGTGCCTAGGAATACTATATATTTTGTAGTGCCAAAGCTTGAGTTGCCCTACTCCTGAAATAAGTTGAGCGTATATTGGCCACGGGATATCCATTAGACCAATACGAGCCAACGACTCAACATAATTATTTCAGAGTGCTGTTGGTTCTTAAGGAGAAATCCTTAAATCAAGCACGTGACAGGAGCGATATGTGACATGCGGACACAACGGAACGATGTGGGGATAGTCCTTGGAAGACTGGTCCGATCAGATAGTCGAAAGGAACGTTTAAATCAATTAAGCCAAAGTTGCCGATCAAGGTCTGACAGTGCCACTACGAACTGCCAGAGCCTTTCCTATAAAGGTCCGTGCGATGAACCAACCGTCCATTTGTCACTCTGGCCGCCCAGGTAATGGCTTAATTTGCTACCCCATCGACTATGTCACTAAAACCGTAGAACCTGCTGCAATTGCCATAACGTCTTTTCTGATTGTCAGATACGCGCACTAGGAGAAGTCCGAGACCCGGGAGTCATTGGGGGGGGAGGGGGGGTTGGGGCGGGGGTATAGGGAATAAATAGGCTAGTTCTTATATATATATATATATATATATATATATATATATATATATATATATATATATTGTATGTATGTGTATATTCGTATGTATTAGTGATTCTTGACTAGTGAGCAATATCATCCCAGCACTCCTGACAGATCCACAGGTCGACCTGTCTTCTTCTCAGTAGCTCCACAAGAGGAAAACCCATTATAGATAACACCCGTTCTTTGTCTTCTTCTTCTTTACGTCCTTTTTTACCGTTTCTGTTTTCGAGGCGAAGCTTCTCTGATGTTATCTTCCCTTATGTTCTTGGTATACCTCTTGATCAACGTCCTTGCATGCGCAATTCTTAACCCTTTAAAAAAAAAGCTTGTTCGTTCGTTCGTTTGTTCCTTCCCCTCTTTTGGAATATGTCTTTTATGGTATGGCATCAGAAGGCATTCTCTCCAAGTAGGCAGACCATTTGATTTGCTGCCTCTGTAGGTAATTTAGAACTGGTTCTGTGACGACTTTTATCTCGTGTGACCTCAGCCCTGATTTTATCTACTCTGGTCACTCCTACGGTCATTTCTACATCCGATAACATCCGTTATGTGATGATTAATCTGATTAATTGTGCCCCTAGTGAAATGTTCATATTTGGCCACTCCAGGCTGCACCCCAAAGTCCATCAACCTGGAGAAGAATACTGAGGCCTGATTATTGTGATCTTCTCTGCGATATGCAGCTGGCGTGACATTAATGACATAGCTCCTGGTCCTGGTGTTGGGCCAGTGTTTGTAACCGCCTTGTTTGCCAGATGAGGTGCACACTCATTGCCTCAAATACTTGTGTAGCCCGGCACAAGGATGAAGGTTATACGAGTTATTCATGATGCATTTAATGAGAAAATCCATTCTTATCCGATGAAGCCGGCCTACATTTTCTTAAGCATTTTCATTTAATCACTTAGTATGCATGAGTGAATTTTTTACTACCCAGCCATGTCAGTGCTCTTTCTGCAGCCATGGTCTTTAGTGTGTTGCAGAAAAGGCACGACTCCTCTTGTTAATGGTTTTTCCCCTTTGAGCCCACAACGCCCATGCATTTTGATTGTCCAGGTGACTGATCCTTGTGTGTGAACAACAGGATCATTGTCATAGGTGTGCTTATCAATCAGTGTTTTGACTAATGCTTAAATGTGTGTGAATGTGTGTGTGTTTATACCTTTTTTATTGTTTCCCGTTCAGTGTTTTCCTATTCTGTTCCATTTCTGATTTAATGTCATATCGTTGTTTTCTTCATAATTAAAGCCAATATGTTAGCAAAACGATAATATTTGGGATAGGTGATTGCAATAGGTTTCTTTAACATAAATGTAAACATTCGGTTCTATAGTTCTCTGGACTAGTCTGTTGCTGTAGATTCAATAAGTTTGCTAACACTTCTATCATCAATTCACCAACGAGCTGTATTTATGGGATGGCGATGTTATATAGCGTAACAATTCACTTCTATTCTGGGTGTTGTATTGTCTCTCGTGCAGAGCCCCGAATTTCCACTGTTATATCCACCGTTAATAATATCATATTTACATTGTCTCACCATTGTGTTAAAACCGACTTGCATTATACTTGTTTAACTGCCTGTAACACTGTATTATAAAGTCAAAGTAAGGGGTGTTTTTCCTATATGGTTGTCTTTTTCTGTAGAACGTCTAGCCTCCTGCCGAGAGTCGTTAATGCACTAGCCACCATAGCTCCTACCACGATCCTCAGGAATCTCCGTAAAATTGCACCCGTGAACCGAAAGACGCAGCCGTGAAAGAAATCAAGGACATTCAGAGAGCACGACAGTGAGTTTGACCCTGTCGCCACTCCAATGTAAACTCCAAACCGCCTTTACTGTATTTTAGAAACAACATTCAGTTATATGTTAACATGTTCTACATCTTCTTCTATGCTATCTGCCATTGGGCCACATATATGTATGGGTTCAATATAAGATAATTTACCACTTAAATGTATTAACAGAAGACACTCTCCTATTGCCAAATACAGAATGTCCCTACGCTGCTTTGCTTTTTCTTTGCTCAAAATTATGCTCATGCACAGTTCATCTGTATCTAATTCTAAGTAAATTATTATATCCTCAACATAATGCATTTCCTCTTCTTCAGTCTGTCTTTATTCACATAGTGCTAGAATATTTACATTATTTCATTTCTGAAGTATTCTAATTGCTAACTTTGCTAGACTATTCTCATATCCCATGTTTTCAAAAAAAAACTCACTTTAATCATGTAGTTAAGCTTTGACAGTTCTATAATTCTTCTTTTGAAGTAAAGTTCTACAGGTTTTAAAACGACAATACAACAACCATACATAACATTTCCAACCCCATGTTTACAGGCAGATATAGCTTCCTTTAGTTAAATGCAAGGTATTGAGGAGTGTTATCGGTTGCTTTACTTTTACCTTGCTGATATCAAGTAAATGGACACGTATTTTATTTCAGTATTTACAATTTAATCACATCATTACAAGGAAGTTGCTGAGTAATTTTACTTACGCACGAAATCAACTGTAAACATTCACAAAGATATAAAAGATTAGTCAATATACTTAACCATTTTCGTAAGATGTCAATAGATTTGGTATGAATGCTTATGTGTATATTAGACTAAACATATTATTGCAAAGTGAGAAAATAAATACACAATTGAAAAAAAGCTACTCCCCCCCCCCCCACCCCCCTAATCAATCGACCCTGTTCATTCTGAATTTGAAGGCTATAATTGGAATGTTGGATGCTGTTTCATTCTTCCACGTCTGCTTGACTGTTGTTAATTTGACTCATCATCCAACCGGTGTCTTAATGTGTCGCTATCAATGCCTGGCTAGCTGGATTTATTACTATTGTATGTCCAGAACTTGTTCGTTCGACTGCTATTTTCTCCATCGTTGCAGTGCACCCTCTACCTAATTTGTCTATGTTTTATGTGCCTTTCAAACAAATCGAGATCTGCAGTTCAATCAGTTTGACTATCTTCCCGTCTACTTCGTCGGTGGAAGTAAACTTTATACCGTCTCTGTAGCTTGCGATTTCTGCTGCTTCTTCGGTTTCCGCATCCCGGTGGTTTTCTCTGCCCCCCCCCCCCCAGCTGTCTCTGCGTTCCGCGACGTGTGCTGCTGCTTCTTTAGCTGAGTTTCCACGCTCCTATCTGTCGTGCTTGCCATCTAGGTTGGTTGTGCTTCGCTTAGCTGATTTTTTAGCGCCTACATCTCTTGTATAAGTCCTAGTCTTTCAATCAATGGTATACCTCGTACTGCCTCACTCTGTTTCTCAGGCTTGAGTATATAGAATGTTGTCGACTATCACCGTCTTGATCGTCTTAGTGCATTCCTGGACATACGGGCAGATACAGTATTTGGCTCAATGGTTTCTGAAACAGTACATTTTATATTTATTTTCTGTTTTCTGCAATCCGTGTCTCTCTTAGCTTGGCTTGGCCAACGTACTTCGTAATGCTGGGATGCCTGGTTCGACCCCAGCTGCTGGCAGTTTGGAAGCAAAGCGTCGTGCGTTAATATGGACAACGATACCGAGAGCAAAACGTTAAAAAAAAAAAACAATAACAAATTACATAAAGTAAAATTTGCATAGAAAAATCTCAACAGCCAAAAAAAATGCTAGTGTTGGTTTTGCAACGTCTTGTAAAAGATACGCTACTAACTTAGCTAGGTCGCATTCATTGTACTGGTGAGTTCCGAAACAATATCGGCAGATATCTACCTTGCTGTGGCGGTTGCCCCTGGTATGAAAGGAATTTTGACACCGGGAACATTGTGGTAACTTTGGAATGTGGTACTCTGTTTTCAGTGTCTTTTATCCCGAGTATACCGAACTTGGTATATCGTTTACTTTTGACGTGACAATATTACTGTGATGCTAAAAATGCTTCTCCGCATAATCCTCTCCACGCTTTCTATTGTCGGGTCTGGGTTCTGTTCCATCAGCTGACGTTTAATCTGGTCTTTACTGCTGTCAGTTTTCGCTGTTTCATCACCCTACGTCTCAGCTGCTGGAAGTTGCTCTCCTCCACAGCTACCTCAAGCATTAGCTAAAGTTCTGGTCTATTGTTTTTCCGGATGTCGTTCAGTAGTAGTCTGTTTTCTCGTTTCTTCTGGTGATCGGCGCCACACCATCCTTTAGCTTGAGAGTCTGTATGACGCATAGCTTTCATAGCAGAGCTTCAGTCATGTTAATTATGATCATTGCTGACAAGGCGCTTAGTTCAGCCTGTCCTTTGCTGGTCTGTTTAGGTTTTAGTGAAGTCGGGGAAGCGTTGTCCTCTTCTAGCTGCTCTTCCCTGTCGGGTACATAAAGCCGCTGGCTGAATTTCCCTCCTCAGAGGAGACATATCTCTCTGCTGCTTGCATGCTTGTGCTTGTAATCATCACTTGAGGTTTATATCTGGTTTCCTTGCTGCTAGACGTGCTGCGTGTCTGGTTTGTCTTTGTTATCGGTCAGCGGCTCATAGAATGAGTACCGCCTCACTTGCGTCTTCAAACAGGTTATCCCTATTGGCTGTTTCTATTCTGACTGTGCATGTTGAGTTGACTTGATAAGGACAGTGAGATTGTAACGCTTAACTGATTACACTAGTAAACAGCCAAAAAGTACTAGACATGAACATATAGGATCCTAACTAATTTTGTTGTGCTGAAAACGAAAATGGCATTTAAAAATGTCGACTTTCTCTAGTTTTCAAGATACACGCTACTAGTTTACTAAATTAGGGTTATATTACATATAAAAGGTCCGACAAAGGTGATGAGACTAGCTTTAATATGGGCAAGACAAAAATGTGATCTATGATGCAAAGCATGGAATCCAAGGGGGCATCCTTCATCTATGATCTGGCAACATATCCCCGCCCGATAAGCAACAACAAACACGACGCAATTTTGTTGACCTATTCAGAGGTGCATTGTTAAGTAATCAGCATAGAGCAAAAAGCTAACATACAATTTTGTTTAAAACTCAGAAAAAGCGAAATTTAGTCAGCAGAATTGATGCGACAAGTTTATGGAGATAATTGTTTCTGTCGTGCACAGATTTTCAGGCGATATTTACAGCTCAAAAATGGTGTGGAAAAAATTATTAATGCAACTAGACCTGGACTCCCAATTTCTGTTCGTAATGAGGAGCTCATTGCAAAAGTTAGAAAACGGATACAAGAAGATCGTTGCTTGACTGCGAGAGTGAGAGCAAATGAATCTGGTGTTAATAGAGAATGTTAGAAGAAAATTGGGCTAGAAAAAAATGCTCTTTGGTTTGCGCCACATTCGTTTGCTGATAACCAAACACATTAGTGTATTGAGTATGCAAAAGACTTCATCAAAACGTGTCACAGAAAAAAATATTTCTCAAATTAGGTTGTTGCAGAGAATGAAACATTAATTTTTTGCTATGAACCCACAAGTAAACGCTAAAGTGCTCAGTGCAAGTCATCATCATCAACAGAGGGTTTAAAAAAAAGCGTTTTTAAAAGTCGAAAGCGAAGACAATGCTCCAGTGCTTCTACGACAGCAATGGAGTTATTCACAAAGAATTTATTCCAGAGGAATAGACTGTCACAGCCACAGTTTATTTAAGTATTTTGAAATGTCTATTGGAAAGGATTCTTCGAGTCTGACCCTAGTATTCAACACCTGGTAGTCGGTTTTTTTTTTCCTTTTTTCGTGACAATGCACCGGCTCACCTGGCCGTAGTTGTACAGGAAGTTTTTGCCTAAAAAGTAATGTATGTTCTCAACCACCCACCCTGCTCTCCAGACATGTCCCTCTAAGATAATTATATATTCCTAAAATTAAAGTTACTATTGAAAGGACGATACTCATGACAGCCAAAGGGTTGTACCATCCACTTTACGGGCCATAAAAACAGACGAACAATAGAGGTTGTTCCAGTGTTTGCTAGATCGTGCCATGCATTGTATCAATGCACAAGTGGCTTACTTTGAATAAAATACTGGTTATATCTTAAACTGTTCATTATTTTAATGTCGGAGGAATTAGTTGCATTACTTAATAGTCGGACCTTGAATTACACAACTTTTGGGGCCGGTTGCTTAATTTTGTTTAAATAACCAATAAAATTAACCAGAACTTGATGATGCAGTCCTACTATGATTACATCACCTTTGTGTGTAAATATTTTGTCTATGACAGCATTTTGCCATTATAAGCAAGTGTCTTTGTCTTTATTATTACTGTCATAGCTAGAAACGCATAGGGACTGTGTGAACAACGCTGATAACTTCTGTTATGTACGTGGTGAGGTGACATTTCTCTCACAACATGGTAATATGTTTCATCAATTCTAGTTGGTCACACAGTTCACATGAAAGGACCTTATGAAAACATTAAGCAGCTTTTAAAGTGTATACATTACAATCATCATCACTGGTCACTTTGTGATGTTTAAAATAAGTCGCTATTTTGCTTGGACTACACGGTGGATACACTAAGTACCACTGCTTTCTCTGTGAACAGGATAGCCTTGCATGACCATTACAACAGAATAATTTGCCAATCAGGCGGTCAATGCAGCCTGGCGAAAAATAATGCCACAAACCCCGCAATTGTTGACACCAGGAGGTGTTGTTGCCACCCTTGCACACTAGGCTGTGTTTCACCAAAAACGGCATGGCATGGGGAAAACAGAAGATGCTTTCAAATAGTTCATGGGAAATTTTCCCAGACTATGTTAGGCTAAAATTAGAGAGGGAGTATGTATTAGTCCGTAATTCGGAAACTTCTTCCCAATTTGTAGATTGCGTGTCGCACGGCAAGAAAAAATACAACAGTGGTGGACAATTATCCTGGAAACAAAAGATCTAATAATAACAGTTTAATTGTTACAAAAAATCTCCTTCTGAAGTTTGAGGGTCTTGGCCTCAACGTGTCTTTGAAAATTAATATTCTTCATTCTCATTTGAATTTCTTTACACGAAAGTGATGAGCATGATGAATGATTTCATCAGGACATTGCTGCTATGGAGACAAGGTATGAAGGTAATTAGAGCCCTTCAGTGATTGCTGATTACTGCTGGACTGCGTCAAGAGACATCTAATCAATTGACTACAAGAAGCAAACAAAGAGAGCTTGAACAGCGCCTAAATAATGACAACAATAGTTGAAATGTTTCTTTTCAAAACATTATATGTGAACTTTAAATCTGTGATATTTATTGTTACTATCATTGTATTTAGAAATATCTGTTAGCTGAGCATGCAACAACACATTTTTTTTTTATAAAGCTAAACTAGTGAGACTAACTATTCACACCAGAGATTTAAAAAAGCATACACTTTTTTGTATTACTGTATTGTAAAAAAAAGTCGTTAAAAAAATAATAATATGAGAAATAAAATAAATAGGAGCAGGGGAGCAAGTACAGCAGGGATCTACCAGTCATCAGTAGAAGTTATCCTCGTCGACAAGTGTTTCGGCCCACGATTCTCCTAGACACTTTCGGAGGTGGGCCCACCTGAGTTCATGAAGCTCAGGGCCGGTACCCTGCTGCACGAAATTACCGGATGGTGTTTTTCTTTCAGATAGGGACAAGACGACTTGGTGGTTTCGCAGAAGGTACTGTGAGACAAGAAGCCGCCGCGGTAGCCTAATTAAAGCAGTCAGCATATCTGGACGACCGAGCGACAAGCTTACGATTGGTTTACCGGACACATATTGGACTTTATTAGCAGAGGAACACTGGCAGACAATTCTGACACGATGGACTATCAAGGATGAGAAACCCTTTTCCACTAGAAACCAGGACCAGCTCACCGAGGCCCGTCCCCTACGCTGTTCCGTTGCGTCCAAAGCCAACTCGAGGCCCTTTCGGCTGCCTCGCCCAGCCGTTTGAGTGTTCGTTTAGTTCTATAATCACATTGTACAATGAAGTGGAGACGAGACCTCGCGCTCCCACTTCGACGGCAAAAACAATAGAGCAATGGGTAAATTCCATTTTGATACGTTAAATCAGCATGTCAATGTCAATCAAAAATGATGTATTTAAATTTTGGTACTGAAATACTTTTAAAATGTTGATAACCAGTGTTATCAAGCTTCTTGCTCAGTCAATGATACAAGAGCTTACTGACTTACCAGAGCCATTGAGGAGTCTCTTAAAAAGCTGTCACCCAAAGTCGAAAGATTTATTAAAGCTAATCTATAAATACAATATTAGTTTTCTAATGACTTCCTTTAGAACCACAGTGCTCAGGCTGGACTCTGCAGGACGTATGCCCAATTTTCGAATTCAAGATCAAGTGTAACCCAAAACTGGCTTTCTTATGTCACTTTTGAAAGAAGCAAAGTTTTTGCAAATATTTTTTCTTGGCAACGAAGATGCTGAAGTGCAAAATTCGTTTACCTAATTAATGGGAAAGGATAGCCGAATATGAAATCAGACAGTTACTGGTACCATCGGAATGTTAACTCTTCGCTTGCTGCTGAAGATGGGGACGGAACGCTTATTGGGGTATCCCGAGTGCTGTGATATTGATTCTTAATTCAACATTCAACGTTCTTGGGACCAACGAAAGTTCAATCGAATCCTTGAACCATATGTTGCCCGAACACAATAAATATTTTCCAAACTTCATAATGATAATATTCCACTTGAGAACTTCAAGATTGCTATTTAAAAAAAAAAAAAACGAAGGTCATTCACTTGCTCATAATGCATTGGTGGTAAATGGAATAGCCATCATCATTGCCGTATATGAGTTTGAGAAACGTGCTATTGTCTTAACAATGCACAGTAATGAGTTGAAGCATATTTGAGAGGCACATATTTTGTATGAAGCTTTACGCTCACTTTACCACGCGTTGAGGATGGATTTGCAATTATTTTCAACCAAGTACCACTACGATCTGCACAAACAGTTAACAAGAAGGTTTCTTCTGCCTATCGATGCCTATCGTTTAATGCGATCTAATGAGAATCGTTTGCTGAACTACAGGCACCTTTTGCATCAACGTTTGGTTGTCATGTATGCCAAAATTTAAGAGATTTTTATTTATCTGACTGAATCTTATGAACTTGTGCACTGATGAGCATATTCCTTTAAACGATGCGATTTTCAATAGGCCGACGCAGATAATGATGCAAAAGTGGACATTTTACCATCAAGATTTATTAAAGGTGCACGAAATATGTATGATTATGCTCAAGATGTCATCACATACGTTGGTCATAGAGGCAAGCATTCATTGTTCATCATCATCGGAAGCCGCGTTAGCGCAGTCGATAGGAGGCTCTGTCGTGGAATGATAAGCCATTACACATCAGTCCTAAAGACTGGTAACTTGACTTACCTGTATTCGAGACAACATTCAAACTTGGACTCGTCCGGGAAGGTATATAGTCCCTTATATCGATATATGCCTTTATCGGACAAAATTATAATGTCTACATCTTCTAGTTGCTTTGACTTAACGTCACTTTCAAATGTGCATCTATTGGATAAATATTACTGGAGTTATTTGAGGTTTCTTAGAAACCGATTTATTCCTTGCTCCTGTATACAAGGAACTACTTCTTACCAACGCCTGGATTGAAAGTTGGCGATATTTTTCTGCCGGCTTTCCTGGAACTCAGACGTGTCAATCGACGCCAGTATATCTCATGTTAAAAGGCGGTCTGTGACGCCTAGGACTTTTCCTATGCTTGGGTAAGTTAATTATAGTTTACGAGTACCTAAAATGATGTCTGTTAAAGTGGTCACTGCTGTAGAGAGATCATTATCGGCTGTGGGATCACACATAGTTCGACCGTTCTTGATCGCTAGAGAAGCGGATTCGAACTTAGACCGTCCTCTGTACAGACTAAATAGCCTATGCCCTAAATAACCCACACATACTGGTAAAACTAATAACCTTACAAGTGTGTACTATTTAAACTAACAACAGAAGTTTGTGCATACGAATGGGGACAGAATTAAGGTCAGGACTTGGTCAGCAGTGCGTGAGGTGTTTGACCCAAATCAATGAATGTGTGGGACTGGCTTGAGAGTCGTAGGGAATAGAGGTACTGACGGTAAATATTGGTGTCTGTGTGCAGATGGGAGGGGGGAGAGAGATTGATATATGTGTTAGAGTGTCTATCTATCTCCACTATATATCTGACTTTCCATCTCTTGCACTAAACAGACAGATGAATGATAGGAGACAGTGTCTCCTGGTCTGGAGAGTGCACTCTGAGAAATGAAACAGGGGAGCAGAGGTGGAGTAGGCTGATGCGGGATGGTGACTGATACTTATTCTGTCTTTCCTGTCAAGATGTTACCCTCTTGGTGATGACTAATTCTGAGTTATTTCTTGGCAGGATGAAACCTTTGTGAAGAGCGGGCAGAAGAATCACAGTCCAACCAACACCCACCAACCAACCATCAATCAATCAACCTATTACCTACCCACTATCACCCAACTACCAATTGAGAAGACTGTCCTCCTCAAGATGGGGTGCCATATACCCCAAAAATCCTACAGTGCCAGAGCATGTGTGTAGCTCAGGGACAGTGCTTACTCGTGAATTGACTTGTGAGATTTTTTTGTGTGCCTATCCAGTTGTGTGCCTATCCAGTTGCTGTGTCCTTTATGGTGAGGTACTTCTCCACCATCTGATCCAGTTGAGACAGAGTCACCAGAGACAGTCGAATCATCAGGAGCTGAGGGAAGCATCAACGATAGAAAGAGGATAAGTGACAGTTTGATGCCATGTTTTGCTATATTCCTCACAGCTCCCATGTTTCTCAAGGATGACAATGTGTCATCTCCAGGACCTTCTGACTGTGTAGTTATCTTGGTGATCTGGACATTGTATTCTGGAATCCAGCTATTGAGATCTGGCATCTACTTCACTATTTTATATATGTATATGTTGTATTGATTACATGCATTCATTTTCATGGCTGACTTAGGTGTCTCTATTTCACCTTTTTAAGTGTTTAGCATTTGTGTGTGTATGAATCTTAACTATATGTGTTAACATGGTTATGATAATGAACTATCATAACCTGGGGGCTTTCTTTAGTAAGTAGTGGGGGTGTCCAGCAAAGTGTGCCTAGGAATATTGTATTCATATACAGATATATTTTGTAGTGCCAATACTTGAGTTGCCCTACTCCAGAAATAAGTTGAGCGTATATTGGCCACGGGGAATCTCTTAGACCAATACGAGCCAAACCGACTCAACATAATTATTTCTGAGTGCTGTTGGTTCTGAAGGAGAAATCCTTACATCAGGCACGTGACAGGAGTGATATGTGACAGGCTCGCTTTCGAATCTAGCTGCGAATCGCTGCAGCCACGATCAGCGTTCGAAAATATATATATTAATGATCTATTGTCTCATCGTTGGTGAATTCTTTTATTAGGAAATGAGGATATGGCCTAAACAGAAATAATATGTGCGAGAATCCGGATGGATAACATCGATTACTAAGTTTTGCTGAAGCGTGCCCAGCGGGAACAAAAAAGCGTAACATCCTGAGCAGAGCTTTTTAGTGTACAAGAAGACAAACTGATTATTTAAGCTTTGAGCGAATGAGAAAGCTCAGTCTTGTTTTCAGTGCAGTCAGTTGGCGTCTGGAATGCCTGAGTTGCAAGTTTATTGGTATCGACTGAATGTGATTAAGTTGCCGGAATTAGTACCCAGACATCCTATCTATTAATATATCACAACCTGAAATATAGAAAATATTTCTGCTAAACTGTGTGGTATGTGAATGCACATTTGGTAGCTTTGAAGTATAAGCGCAGGATGTGTTGAACGTTAGAAATCCATCTAGGTAACGTTGATAATTCGCATGTACACATGAAGTAGTGTTACCCTAGAAATCAAACATATGGCTCATTGACCAATAAGAGGGCATATATATATATATATATATATATATATATATATATATATATATATATATACACACACACACAAACACACACAATATATTTACAGTGACTCATTTACTACGTAAATAAACATATTGATTCCACTCACTACTTTTACTTACTTATGGTAGTCTCTGTGAACATTCATAACAGATTGTAGACTCGTTTTTTGTTATTTTATGATTCTTCGTCTCTTTCATGCATACTAAAAAAAAAAGTGCCTTCGCTATCATTATGTCTCAGTCTTGGGGAAGAATCGTTTATTACGGTTCAAATTGGTTGGGGGGGGGGGGGGGGTGTCAGGTCAAGCAACACTAGATGTCAAGCTAATCTACATTAAAAGATGAATAATATTAATAATAAAATAATAGTAAGATAGTGCAGTGGGGTGGGGGAAACCTTAATATATAATATACAAATGTAGTGCCATTTAAAGGTTTATTTATCGAAACATGGAACCCCCTAGTCATATATAATGTAACTAACCTTTGCCTGAGTAAGTATTTTTAATTAGGAGACTGGACTGTTTTTTTTTAATGACTCCATGCGTTTACATTTAACCCAAGACGAGCACATTGGGTTAGAAATGTTCTGCCTTATCTGAAAAGACTAATTACATCCTCAATTTTGTTCAACAATGTAAAGAACAAATAAATAATAGACGTGATTACACAGATAATAAGATGTTTTTGCGTCTGTGGGTGTGAGTTTGTGTGTGTGTGGGGGGGGGGGGTGGTGGTGGAGCAAAACGTATGATGTAAAGTGCAAAAATACAATGATGATTTCCTTTTTTGAAGAATTGGACATACTATGAGACATGTGTTCACGTTCTCGATTTCTTTTGACATTTATCAGCTTTTTTTTTAATCACAAAGATGATCATGACCAGCATAGTCAACATGTAAACTGTCCATTAAGTAAAGAAGCTCGTATCAAAACTTGCATTAAAAATGCACTCACACTGCTAGTTAGTGCATTTTCAAATTCAGAATATCTTAAATGTTGTTTCCTCAGCCGTATTTGTCTGGCCTTGATTATCAATTCTATGAAGAATTATCATTCCCTACAGTTCTTTTTGTTATCAATCAGGACAGTCTCCGCAATAACGGTTAGCGGTAATGAATCTCCAACAGTCAATGTCTTTTGTTTTTGGTGTTTAGGCTCTTTTAATATTGTCCTTCCTCTTGTATCATTGTCTATCTCGAGCATTTTTGCCCTGAACATTTCTTTCCAAATTTATAAGAGTATAATGCCTTTAATCGTGGCTAAACTATTTCGGTTGTCCGGTTGTTTTTTTTTTTTTTTTGTTTTTTTTTGTTTTTGTAATTTTTTTTTTTGTAGCTCTTTTTTCCCTCTGCAGTTTCTTTATAAGCAATGATTGATTGTTTCACTGAAAGCCACCAGCATAAATGGATTTATGTACATGTGGCGTATTTAATTTACAAGCCAGATTTTATTCGCCTTCATTACTTGGAGCTTTCAGGATGCATGGGTCTAGCCGCATATTTTCAACTGATTCAACACTGAATGGGTAATGTGAGGAAAGCCCCATCAGTCGCCTATACGTCTCAGGTCATATACTGGTATTTGAGTCGGCTTAGTCTGCCAGCGAGCCCAGATGAATTTTAGTATTTTAAATGTGGTTGTTGTCAAGGTAAACAAATTAAGTGTAGCAGTGAAAGCAATTCTGCCGGGGAAAAATACTAAATAAAACTAATTTACATGTGGGTCATCATTGTCATCATCATTATCACGTGCCCTGTCGACAAGGCGTTCACGCATCTCCACAGATCTATGTCCCTTGCTCTCTCAGTCAGTTCCACTGCTGATATCACTCCATACCAGTGTCGCATTATATCCTTCATCATCTCTCTAGTCTGCCTCTCTCTCTATCTCTCTCTCTCTCTCTCTCTCTCTCTCTCTCTCTCTCTCTCTCTCTCTCTCTCTCTCTCTCTCTACCGCTGATCTTCCCAGTCGTTACAATATTCTCCATAATCTCTTTCCCTTATAGCACTGTAAATTGATCTGATTTCAGCAGCTTCTGTCAAGCAATCCTCGTTAGTTACTCTGGCAGTCCCATGGATTGGTAACACACGTCTGAATTAATACTTCTCTGCCGCCTTCAAGTTCTTTAATCATTACGCCGGCTCTGTTTACTTTCCCAGGACAGCCTGTCCTGGTACCCATTTTAGGCTGAGTCGACCTGCGACGCCCAGTACCATGATAAAAATCCACGCAGCCATCAGTGGGTTTCGATCGCGGGACGTAGAGTTACAAGTCGGACTCGCAACGCCTTAGCTACGGACGGCGCTCTCATTGTGTAGCGTTCACGTATTTTTAGTTGGAAATATTTTTGCCTTAAACAACCTAATTAATAATTTTGCCACATCTGTGGCATACTTTTCTTTTCTATATGTGCTTTATTTTTTTTTCTACCTATTACTGTTAGATTCTATCGTATTTAATTACATCTTTTCTTGCGATGTAGGACGGCATTAAGCCAAAGCAACAGTCTGCATAGACTAAGCAATATCTGTAAAACTTAAACACAGGCAACACTTAAGCTGTAAACAAGAAGACAGACTTGACGTTGTTAGCTGATCAAGCCTGTATAAAACCTGGTGAGGAATGGGCAGGAGTGCGAGCAGAGTGGGGTACATACTTTTTAGTCTGCATAAGGACAGAGAATGCAGACAACATAGGCCGTTGGTGGCTGAGGCAGAAGGTCTTGGTTTAATTCTTGAAACTTCTGCTGACGGTGCAGCTAGTTTTACTGACGGATCCGTCGTTCGATAAGTGCAAAGTTCATAGGCTTTCAGGGTTCTGGTTCCAGGGACAAAATATCAACAGAAAAAAGTGGTGTTTTTGCCCCGACTACAAGTAGTGTGACTATAAAAGTGATGACGGTAACAAAATCAATGAAATAGCTAGACACAGCTTTTTTTCACATGCGTGAGTTGTAGGTGATTCCATGAACATGCTTGAGTAGAGAGAGAATGGTTTCGAAAAAAATTAGTTGGAGTGGTTGTGGAAATCTCGTCTGATAGGAGTCGTTTTCAGTCTTGTGCCAGAACCATTGGGTTAAGAGGGAATGAACGAGCTGATTGCCTTGCTATCAGGACCGCGGTAGGTACAGAAAAAGTGATGGGCAAAGCCGTCATTCGCAGCGCTGTTATTGACGAGAAAGTGACTCAAGAGAAGACGGTGAGTCGGCAACACTCAAAATAGTACAAGAACTTCGGGTCAAAAGAGGTGAACGCTTATCCAGGTAGTCAAAGAAAAATAGTAAACCAAAACAGAGCTGACAAATAAAGAACTGTTGTTATCATAAGTGACACACTGGGGGATATAGTAAAGATGTGATCCGAGCGCTTATGCACTTGTATATATAAAAAGTCGAATCAATAACAAAATGATCCAGACTTTGGTTTAGTCCTGTTCTCAGCTTTGAATCTTTCCTGTGTGGGTTCGGGGGCCCCATTGTGGGGAAAACAAAAATAGATCCACTTCCTCCACAACAAGTATGACGTAGAAGTCGACTAATTGAGGACTTCCTTCGAAGTCGGAGTGCATTGCCCGACGGCATAAAACAAAAAACTGCTCACAAAAAGCGAGTAAAACGGATATACACGCAAAAACTCAGGTCCTGGCACAGAACCAGAGTTTAAATGGATGAATAACCAGGAATTTCCGCCGGAACTTACAGCCAGTGAACAAAGAAAGAAAGAGAGCTCTAAACCTTACAGCCCTGAGTTGCCGCCATTATTAAATTATGAACAAGTGGCCGGCAGCGACGATTAATCACGTTTTACATGGTTTAATATCTTTGTTCTTAATATCCAGCCTTGGCAATTGTTTTTTTTAATTTTCGCAGTGGAATTAATGAAATATTTAACAACAACAAAATATGTTAGTGTGCATGTTGCCTTTTGGTTAAAAAAAAAATACTGGCCGCGTTTTATACTGATGTCTAATAATATTCAAAGGAATGTGTGTGTATGTAAAACTGTTTTTCTTTATAATCTTTTAATGCTATAACATGTAGTTACAATACATGTGCACATACCATTAGCTTTAAAAAAAAAAACATATGTAAAGGCATTTACGTGTTTTAACTAATCAAAGGATGTATTCTTGTTAGGTCAGTTGACACGTGAAAGATATAGGTGTTATGAGGCTGTAACGATAAAGTACGAAAAACAGAGAACATGCATGTGCAAAATGCATATCAGTGGCCGTTGTCTTTTTTAAATGATCAATTTACTCATCTCTTGGGATAAATGGAGACTCAGACTATATTTGAAAAGTCATATACAAATGACTTAGCGTGTGAAAATCAAATCAAACAGACTAACTTCACTCCGGGACATGCATACGTTTGGCAGGTATGGTTGGGGTGTAAATTTAATGAAACACGTATGAGAGGCACAGAAGTAAGAAACGTTATTACTGTTCTATCGTGTTTGGAGAAAAGACGTGTGCGTGAGTTGCTGGTGTTGGTATACGTACAAGTGGCCAACAGCGACGAATAATTTTGGCATATAAAGTGCCAAGGTGAATGCTGTGGTCATGTGCTGAATTGTAATCCTTAATCCCAGTGTGCTGAACAATGTTTCTTGGAAGAATTTCACCGAGAGAGAGAGTACTTGAACGGAAACAATATAGACTGGCCATATATCCCGTAACTATTTGGACAGGCATGTCAGAAAAGATGACCTGGGGGCGACCGGGACAGAGATTGGCACTTACTTTAAGTGACACTTTAGGTAATAATAAGCACGAGGCGAGACATCTCTAGAGAAACCGAATTACTTTGTATAGACTATGATCATAGCGACGCTTTGTCTGATGAAAAAAAAAACCTGCTATTTACTATGATGATGATGATTACAATTTGGTTCATTTTTCTTCTTTTTTTTTTTTCGTCTTCTTCTTCTTGGTCTTCTTCTTCTTCTTCCTCTTCTTCTTCTTCTTCTTCTTCTTCTTCTTCTTCTTCTTCTTCTTCTTCTTCTTCTTCTTCTTCTTCTTCTTCTTCTTCTTCTTCTTCTTCTTCTTCTTCTTCTTCTTCTTCTTCTTCTTTTTCTTCTTCTTCTTCTTCTTCTTCTTCTTTTTCTTATTTTTCTTCTTCTTCTTTTTTTTCTTCTTCTTCTTCTTCTTTTTCTTCTTCTTCTTCTTCGTCTTCTCTTCTTGATCTTCTTCTTCTTCTTCTTCTTCTTCTTCTTCTTCTTCTTCTTCTTCTTCTTCTTCTTCTTCTTCTTCTTCTTCTTCTTCTTTTTCTTCTTCTTCTTCTTCTTCTCTTCTTCTTCTTCTTCTTCTTCTTCTTTCTTCTTCTTCTTCTTCTTCTTCGTCTTCTTCTTCTTCTTCTTCTTCTTCTCTTCTTCTTCTTTCTTCTTCTTCTTCTTCCTTCTTCTTCTTCTTCTTCTTCTTCTTCTTCTTCTTCTTCTTGTTGTTCTTTTTCTTCTTCTTCTTCTTCTTCTTCTTCTTCTTCTTCTTCTTCTTCTTCTTCTTCTTCTTCTTCTTCTTCTTCTTCTTCTTCTTCTTCTTCTTCTTCTTCTTCTTCTTCTTCTTCTTCTTCTTCTTCTTCTTCTTCTACTTCTACTTCATCTTCTCCTTCTTTTTTTTTCTTTTCCTTTTTTTCCATTTCTCCTCTTCCTTTTCCTCTTCTTCTTCCTCTTCTTTTCCTTCTTCTTCTTCTTCTTCTTATACTACTTTCTTCTTCTTCTTCTTCTTCTTCTTTTTCTTCTTCTTCTTCTTTTCTTCTTATAATACTTTCTTTTACTTCTTATACTACTTTCGACTGAATGTGATTAAGTTGCCGGAATTAGTACCCAGACATCCTATCTATTAATATATCACAACCTGAAATATAGAAAAGATTTCTGCTAAACTGTGTGGTATGTGAATGCACATTTGGTAGCTTTGAAGTATAAGGATGTGTTGAACGTTAGAAATCCATCTAGGTAACGTTGATAATTTGCATGTACACATGAAGTAGCTGTTACCCTAGAAATCAAACATATTGCTCATTGACCAGTAAAAGGGCATATACATATACACACATACACACACATAAATATATATATATATATTACATCCAAATAGTGGCACTTTGTGTTATCGGGTGTTTATAGCTTGTGTGATGTCCTGGTGGGGTAGAAAGTCAGTCAGTCATACAAATGTCACACCGAATCAGCGAAGCACAATTCAGTACAAGCTGAACTGTTTTTCCTACGGACTTGCACAGACTAGCGCTGCTATTAAATAATTCAAGCACATTTATTATGGTAGCCTTTGATATATCTGTCTGCATAGGCTTCAATGTGTAGTCTGCAAGAACGTGTCATATCCGTGATGTTGTTGTTCATGCCTTTCCCTGGACTGTGCATGTTGCGATTATATATATATATATATATATATATATATATATATATATATATATATAGAGAGAGAGAGAGAGAGAGAGAGAGAGAGAGAGAGAGAGACATTACCATACTTTAAACGAAATTGAGGTTCTCACTATAAATATCCGCACTTGCAGATTATTGGGATCACATTTATTGGACACATGAAAGTATCATTATGTCTCAGTATTGGGGAAGAATCGTTTATTACGGATCAAATTTGTTGGGGGGGGGGGGGGGGGTGTCAGGTCAAGCAACACTAGATGTCAAGCTAATCTAAATTAAAAGATGAATAATAATAATAATAATAATAATAATAATAATAATAAGATAGTGCAGCGCAAAAGCAATGGTAAAAAAATGAGGGGGGGTGGGGGAAACCCTAATATTTAATATACAAATGTAGTGCCAGTTAGAGATTTATTTATCGAAACATGGAACCCCCTAGTCATATATAATGTAACTAACCTTTGCCTGAGTAAGTATTTTTAATTAGGAGACTGAACCTTTTTTTTTTTTTTTAATGCCTCCATACGTTTACATTTAACCCAAGACGAGCACATTGGGTTAGAAATGTTCTGCCTTATCTGAAAAGACTAATTACATCCTCAATTTTGTTAAATAATGTAAAGAACAAATAAATAATAGACGTGATTACACGGATAATAAAATGTGTTTGCGTCTGTGGGTGTGAATTTGTGTGTGTGTGGGAGGGGGGGGGTGGAGCAAAACGTATGATGTAAAGTGCAAAAATACAATGATGATTTCCATTTTGAAGAATTGGACATACTATGAGACATATGTTCACGTTCTCGATTTCTTTTGACATTTATCAATTTTTTTTTTTTTTTTAAATCAGAAAGACTCTCATGACCAGTATAGTCAACATGTGAACTGTCCATTAAGTAAAGAAGCTCGTATCAAAACTTGCATTAAAAATGCACTCACACTGCTACTTAGTGCATTTTCAAATTCAGAATATCTTTAATGTTGTTTCCTCAGCCGTATTTGTCAGGCCTTGATTATCAATTCCATGAACAATTATCGCTCCCTACAGTTCTTTTTGTTATCAATCAGGACAGTCTCCGCAATAACGGTTAGCGGTAATGAATCTCCAACAGTCAATGTCTTTTGTTTTTGGTCTTTAGGCTCTTTTAATATTGTCCTTCCTCTTGTATCATTGTCTATCTCGAGCATTTTTGCCCTGAACATTTCTTTCCAAATTTATAAGAGTATAATGCCTTTAATCGTGGCTAAACTATTTCGGTTGTCCGGTTGTTTTTTTTTTTTTGTTTTTTTGTTTTTGTAATTTTTTTTTTGTAGCTCTTTTTTCCCTCTGCAGTTTCTTTATAAGCAATGATTGATTGTTTCACTGAAAGCCACCAGCATAAATGGATTTATGTACATGTGGCGTATTTAATTTACAAGCCAGATTTTATTCGCCTTCATTACTTGGAGCTTTCAGGATGCATGGGTCTAGCCGCATATTTTCAACTGATTCAACACTGAATGGGTAATGTGAGGAAAGCCCCATCAGTCGCCTATACGTCTCAGGTCATATACTGGTATTTGAGTCGGCTTAGTCTGCCAGCGAGCCCAGCTGAATTTTAGTGTTTTAAATGTGGTTGTTGTCAAGGTAAACAAATTAAGTGTAGCAGTGAAAGCAATTCTGCCGGGGAAAAATACTAAATAAAACTAATTTACATGTGGGTCATCATTGTCATCATCATTATCACGTGCCCTGTCGACAAGGCGTTCACGCATCTCCACAGATCTATGTCCTTGCTCTCTCAGTCAGTTCCACTGCTGATATCCCTCCATACCAGTGTCGCATTATATCCTTCATCATCTCTCTAGTCTGCCTCTCTCTCTATCTCTCTATCTCTCTCTCTCTCTCTCTCTCTCTCTCTCTCTCTCTCTTCTACCGCTGATCTTCCCAGTCGTTACAATATTCTCCATAATCTCTTTCCCTTATAGCACTGTAAATCGATCTGATTTCAGCAGCTTCTGTCAAGCAATCCTCGTTAGTTACTCTGGTAGTCCCATGGACTGGTAACACACGTCTGAATTAATACTTCTCTGCCGCCTTCAAGTTCTTTCTAGTTTGTGCATTCAAATTCTAGGATTCTCCGCCATACAGCAATGAAGGTTCTTCATAACTTTTTAGTACTATCTTTCAGACATCTAAAGAGAGTTAATGTCATAAAAGATGTTCTTCTTTCTGTGAAATGCAGCTTTAGTTTGGCATATTCTGCTCCTAATTTCCTATACAAATCGTCCATCTGATGTTAAGATTGCACCCAGGTATTTGAATTTGTCGACTTGAATTAACCTTTTTACCTTCTTTTCTAATATCACACTGTGGCGGTATTTTTTCCTTTGATAAAACCATTACCATTTTTTTTAATATTCAAGGACAGACCCCTTTTTTTTTTGCACGCTACCGTTACTACAATGTCCACTGATCGAAGGTAACGATAACAAACACAGAACAAAGAACACGCATGTGCAAAATGCGTTATCAGTGGTCTTTCTTTGGAGGCGCAGACAACTGAACATAAATTATATACCAAAGGCTTAGCGTGCGAAAATCAAAGCGAGGCAAACTTCTCTCCGGGACACGCACAAGTTTGGCGTATATGGTTCGGGTGTGAATTAAATAAAACGATAAGCATGGGTAAGTAAAAAGTAAAAATCCCTCAAAACGCCTTTTGGCTTATCGGGTATATGGGAAGTAGTAGGTAGTAGTAGATCCCTTTCCGCGCCTTTAGGCGTATCGGGCATAAGGGAAGAGCGCCCATATTTTTACAGACCATCAGCACTCGGTGGGTAATGTGGTAATCATTACGCCGGCTCTGTTTACTTTCCCAGGACAGCCTGTCCTGGTACCCATTTTAGGCTGAGTCGACCTGCGACGCCCAGTACCATGATAAAAATCCACGCAGCCATCAGTGGGTTTCGATCGCGGGACGTAGAGTTACAAGTCGGACTCGCAACGCCTTAGCTACGGACGCCGCTCTCATTGTGTAGCGTTCACGTATTTTTAGTTGGAAATATTTTTGCCTTTAACAACCTAATTAATAATTTTGCCACATCTGTGGCATACTTTTCTTTTCTGTGTGTGTGTGTGTTTTTTTTTTCCTATTACTGTTAGATTCTATCATATTTAATTACTTCTTTTCTTGCGATATAGGACGGCATTAAGCCAAAGCAACAGTCTGCATAGACTAAGCAAAATCTGTAAATCGTAAACACGGGCAACACTTAAGCTGTAAACAAGAAGACAGACTTGACGTTGTTAGCTGATCAAGCCTGTATAAAACCTGGTGAGGAATGGACAGGAGTACAAGCAGAGTGGGGTACATACTTTTTAGTCTGCATAAAACTGGACAGAGAATGCAGACAACATAGGCCTTTGGTGGCTAAGACAGAAGGTCTTGGTTTAATTCTTGAAACTTCTGCTGACGGTGTAGTTAGTTTTACTGACGGATCCGTCGTTCAATAAGTGCAAAGTTCATAGGCTTTCAGGGTTCTGGTTCCAGGGACAAAATATCAACAGAAGAAAGTGGTGTTTTTGCCTCGACTACAAGTAGTCTAACTATAAAAGTGATGACGGTAACACAATCAAGGAAATAGCTAGACACCGCTTTTTTCACATGCGTGAGTTGTAGGTGATTCCATGAACATGCTTGAGTAGAGAGAGAATGGTTTCGAAAAAAATTAGTTGGAGTGGTTGTGGAAATCTCGTCTGATAGGAGTCGTTTTCAGTCTTGTGCCACAACACTTTGGGTTAAGAGGGAATGAACGAGCTGATTGCCTTGCTATCAGGACCGCGGTAGGTACAGAAAAAGGGATGGACAGACCCGACATTCGCAGCGCTATCATTGACGAGAAAGTGACTCAAGAGACGACGGTGAGTCGGCAACACTCAAAATAGTACAAGAACGTCGGGTCAAAAGAGGTGAACGCTTATTCAGGTAGTCAAAAAAAAAAAAAAAAACGAAAAAAAAAAAAACAGAGCTGACGAATACGGAACTGGTGTTATCAGTCGTGACACACTAAAGAATATAGTGAAGATGCACTTGTTTATATAATATGTCGATTCAATAACAAAATGATCCAGACTTTGGTTTAGTCCTGTTCTCAGCTTTGAATCTTTCCTGTGTGGGTTCTGGGGATCATTGTGGGGAAAACAAAAATAGATCCACTTCCTCCACAACAAGTATGACGTAGAAGTCGACTAATTGAGGACTTCCTTCGAAGTCGGAGTGCATTGCCCGACGGCATAAAACAAAAAACTGCTCCCAAAAAGCGAATAAAACGGATATACACGCAAAAACTCAGGTCCTGGCACAGAACCAGAGTTTAAATGGATGAATAACCAGGAATATCCGCCGGAACTTACAGCCGGTGAACAAAGAAAGAAAGAGAGCTCTAAACCTTACAGCCCTGAGTTGCTGCCATTATTAAATTATGCACAAGTGGCCGGCAGCGACGATTAATCACGTTTTACATGGTTTAATATCTTTGTTCTTAATATCCAGCCTTGGCAATTGTTTTTTTTTAATTTTCGCAGTGGAATTAATGAAATATTTAACAACAACAAAATATGTTAGTGTGCATGTTGCCTTTTGGTTAAAAAGAAAATACTGGCCGCGTTTTATACTGATGTCTAATAATATTCAAAGGAATGTGTGTGTATGTAAAACTGTTTTTCTTTATAATCATTTAATGCTATAACATGTAGTTACAATACATAGGCACATACCATTAGCTTTAAAAAAACGTAGGTGAAGGCATTTACGTGTTTTAACTAATCAAAGGATGTATTCTTGTTAGGTCAGTTGACACGTGAAAGATATAGGTGTTATGAGGCTGTAACGATAAAGTACGAAAAACAGAGAACATGCATGTGCAAAATGCATATCAGTGGCCTTTTTTTAATAATCAATTTACTCATCTGTAGGGAAAAATTGAGGCTCAGACTATATTTGATAAGTCATATACTAATGACTTAGCGTGTGAAAATCAAATAAACAGACTAACTTCACTCCGGGACATGCATACGTTTGGCAGGTATGGTTGGGGTGTAAATTTAATGAAACACGTATGAGAGGCACAGAAGTAAGAAACGTTATTACTGTTCTATCGTGTTTGGAGAAAAGACGTGTGCGTGAGTTGCTGGTGTTGGTATACGTACAAGTGGCCAACAGCGACGAATAATTTTGGCATATAAAGTGCCAAGGTGAATGCTGTGGTCATGTGCTGAATTGTAATCCTTAATTCCAGTGTGCTGAACAATGTTTCTTGGAAGAATTTCACCGAGAGAGAGAGAGAGAGTACTTAAACGGAAACAATATAGACTGGCCATATATCACGTAACTATTTTGACAGGCATGTCAGAAAAGATGGCCTGGGGCCGACCGGGACAGAGATTGGCACTTACTTTAAGTGACACTTTAGGTAATAATAAGCACGAGGCGGGATATCTCTAGAGAAACCGAATTACTTTGTAAAGACTATGATCAGAGCGACGCTCTGTCTGAAGAAAAAAAAAAAACCTGCTATTTACTATGATAATGATGATTACAATTTGGTTCATTTTTCTTCTTTTTTTTTTTTTTTTTCTTTGTTTTTATTTTCTTCTTCTTCTTCTTCTTCTTCTTCTTCTTCTTCTTCTTCTTTTTCTTCTTCTTCTTCTTCTTCTTCTTCTTCTTCTTCTTCTTCTTCTTCTTCTTCTTCTTCTTCTTCTTCTTCTTCTTCTTCTTCTGTCTTCTTATTCTTTTTCTTTTCTTCTTCTTCTCTTCTTCTTCTTCTTCTTCTTCTTCTTCTTCTTCTTCTTCTTCTTCTTCTTCTTCTTCTTCTTCTTCTTTTTCTTCTTCTTCTTCTTTTTCTTCTTCTTCTTCTTCTTCTTCAACTTTATCTTCTTCTTCTTCTTCTTTTTCTTCTTTTTCTTTTTCTTCTTCTTCTTCTTCTTCTTCTTCTTCTTCTTCTTCTTCTTTTTCTTCTTCTTCTTCTTCTTCTTCTTCTTCTTCTTCTTCTTCTTCTTCTTCTTCTTCTTCTTCTTCCTCTTCTTCTTCTTCTTCTTCTTCTTCTTCTTCTTCTTTTTCTTCTGCTTTTTCTTCTTCTTCTTCTTCTTTTTCTTCTTCTTCTTCTTCTAATTCTACTTCATCTTCTCCTTCTTTTTTTTTTCTTTTCCTTTTTTTCCCATTCCTCCTTTTCCCCTTTCTCTTCTTCTTTTCCTTCTTCTTCTTCTCCTTCTTATACTACTTTCTTCTTCTTCTTCTTCTTCTCTTCTTCTTCTTCTTCTTCTTCTTCTTCTTCTTCTTCTTCTTCTTCTTTTTCTTCCTATACTACTTTCTCCTTCTCCTTCTTCTTCTTCTTCTTCTTCTTTTTCTTCTTCTTCTTTTTCTTCTTCTTCTTCTTCTTCTTCTTCTTCTTCTTCTTCTTCTTCTTCTTCTTCTTCTTCTTCTTTTTCTTCCTATACTACTTTCTCCTTCTCCTTCTTCTTCTTCTTTTTCTTCTTCTTCTTTTTCTTCTTCTTCTTCTTCTTCTTCTTCTTCTTCTTCTTCTTCTTTTCTTCTTATAATAATTTCTTCTACCTTTTATACTACTTTCTTCTTCTTCTTTCTTCTCCTCCTTCCTTGCTCCTTCCTCCTCCCTGTCTTGATAGCGGGTCGACAAGTTACATGGAAACCCCTTTGTTCGTGTATCCTAATTTTTAGTGTTTTGAAACTTGTGTTTGATAGAATTACTTTTTTGTTATAGTATTGCAGGTAATGCATTTAACCATTTTAGGTATATTATTTGAACATTTTTTTCTTGAACCAATTATCTGTTTATATAGATATAGAACCGTCATCTTCGGTAAAGTGTCCTGCCTTTCTCATTGTAAACCGAAAAATTTGAAAACACGTTTCATCTGAAACTGAACTTTAAGTACTTTCAAGAATATCATTTTTTTTTTAATTATTTTTTTTTTTTTTGGGTGGGATTTATAAATTATGGTCCCTATATTAACGCACATATGACATGACGGCCGATACTTTTTCTGGTTGGAGTTAACACCAAATACACAGGAAAATCACAATAAAATAGACTGATAACAAATCAAGTTTGTGATAATCCTGTCATATTTATACCATATATATACGCACACACACACATATATATATATAATTTTTTTAATATTACTGGGTAAACATACGTATTAAAATAATGAAAACTTACAATCTATAACTTACATTCCAGTCTGGGATGCCCCAGTTTTTCGTTATATCAAGGCCCCAGCCTAGCTTAAGTCGAGGGTCCTATTATAATCTATGGGGTAAACAAATGCAATTGTGAGTCAGTACTTTAAAGAAAATACAGCCAAGAGTTATCTCATCAATATACATCTCGAGGCCACTGTCCTGCAAAGATAAAGGGACTGTAAGCACAACATACACTATACACTATATGATAAGACCATATATCTTCCAATATTCCATTTTCTTCTGTATACAAAGGTACTTACGAAGATTATAATCTGAAAGAAAAAAAAATCAGCGATAAGGAATAAAAATACTGCTACACACAACACTGTCATTTATGTATCGTTTTGTTTTTATCTACTTGTTGTGGCTTTCCAAATTAATGTTGGATGTTGAATTAAAAATCGACATCATAGCACTCGGGACCCCCTTATAAGCGTTCTGTCCCAATCTTAAGCAGCAAACGAAGATTTTTTAATCCGATGACACCAATAGCTGCCTTACTATATATCCGTCTTGCCTTACCCTTGAGAGTTGATCGTCGGTCAGATTCCCTAGTAACTCCTCGCAGCGCCATTCTTCTTCGACCTTAATGATCTTTTTGCGCTTCTGCACTGTTCACTCGCTCCTAGAGGGGATTCACAACGCCTAGCTTGTCGAAAATCAATTCACTACCAAGTGGTGCAGAGCCGGCCAGTATGTCTGCCTGTTTATTTCCCAGCACCCAGAAAGACTAACCCGGTCAACACATGCCTGCAGAAATCGTATGTGTTGGCCGAAAGGTGCAACTGATTCAAAAGCCAGCGGAAGGCAGCAGTGACTGTCTCCACCTTTATTCTCAAACTAGATGTTGTGATGTCATATGCCAGGCTTTGTTGCACCAAGAGATGTCCATTCGCTTATTCTATAACACCCCATGAACTTCGCCTGCCCCTCAACACAGAGCTATTAGTATAGATAATCATATCACTTGGGCGGAACTTGGCATGATTTATTTGTTGAACTTCCTATTCTGCAGCGCCAGCTGGCCAATCTCTGCACTCGTGACCTAAAGTGATTAGAATCCTACACAAATCTGAAGCTTGGTCAGACAACTTGACCCACTCCTCACCCCGCACACATTTATCAAGCCTCAACACATGTCTTCAGCTTGCGTCATCCAAGACCTTCCTCTTTTCAGTCTTTGACCCTAAGATCTGCCTAGGGCTTCATGGAGGAGGTGATTCTTGTCTGCAGCTACTCTGTGATATGAGTTTGCCTGCCTAACTTTTAGCCTGTTTGCATTAGTAGGCAGTGTAAGTACAAGATTAGACAAGTAAGTAATGAGACTAATTCCAGAAAATTAAAATAATCAACAGTTGAAGTTATTTGTTTCAAACATAGCCCTGCAAGTGGCACGATCTAACAAACACTGGAACGACCACTGTAGTTCTTCTGATGTTATAGCCCTTAAATCGTTAAAAAAAAATCCTCTTTTCAATCAAAACAGTAATTTTAGGAATATAAAATATTCAGTGGAAACAAATATGGGAAATAGAGTGGAAGGCTGAGAACACATCATCACGAACATAAATTTGGTGTCCAGGTGCATTAGTAATAATTTCTACACCACTTTTGAAATGTATATACCACCTGAAAATGTGTGCACGAGATAAATAATTTCCCCATAAACTTGTCAACATCCGTGTCAACACCTGGTGCGTGAAGTTCTGCAGTCTTGCTTTTATACACATTTAAGAGCTCTTGTGACATTGCAGAAGCCTGGGGTAGTCCCAGTACTAAGGGCAGCCATACATGAATGCAGGACAGCTGCTATCCAGTTCACCAGCCAGGGATACACCACCTTCTCCATGAGTGCAGATAGCAACCTATCATACCTGCCTCTATTGCAAGCATCCTCAAGATCTAGTGCTGCCACAAATGTTTCCTGTCTGTCATGGAAGCCCTCATAAACATCAAAAGCAAAAGTAGCTGCATTTGACTAGGAATCATTTAGTGGCCTGTAACTACCTAAACCCTTTGCCAGCAACTCCTATGGTAGCAGACCGAGGCTGAGTATTTATAATGAGTACATATTGACTGCGGCGTCCGTGGCTAAGGCGTTGCGAGTCCGACTTGTAAGCCAGCATACCGCGATCGAAACCCACTGCAGGCTGCGTGGATTTTTGTCGTGGTATGGGACGTCGCAGGTCGACCCAGCCTAAAATGGGTACCAGGATGGGCTGTCCTGAGAAAGTAAAGACAGCCGGCGTAATGCTGACCACATTACCCACAGAGTGCTGATGGTCTGTAAAAATATGGGACGCTCTGCCCATATGCCCGATGCGCCGAAAGGCGTGAAAAAGGGAACTTTACTTTACTTACATATTGACTACACATTATGCATATACAAGGTCCGACCATTAAGTAATGAGACTAATTCCACACCAATTTTTTTTAAAAATCAACAGTTGAAGATATAATCTGTAGTGTTGGCCAGTGTGAGTCAAGTTTGTGATTATTCTATCTTTGAAAAAAAAATATAGCAGAAGGCATGGTACTAGTAAGGAGGGGCAGGGGCCGACCGACACGAAGATGGGCACAGGATATAAGTGACTTCTTGATTATGAAAGGGCATGAGGCGGGAGAGCTGACGAAAGACCGAGTTTCTTTCAGGCACACCGTGATGAGAACGACTGTCTGCACATATATATACACATATATATATATTATACGTGCAGGTATTATGTATTTTGTTTGCATTTATGTTTGCTTGTATTTGTATGTATCTGTCACGAGACCACCTCAGTGGTTCCAGAAGTTAAGTACTTGTAATAAGTTCTTCTGGTTATTGATATTACTTTAAACCAAATTGATTTAAATGTTTCCAGTCCTTAGTCCAGACAAAGGACTAAGCCTTGTATAATTATTAGAATAAACTTTACCTTGGCTAGGAATTCCTTTCTCGTGAGAATGTCATAAATGTTATCTCCTGACCAGTCTGTAAGGGCCAGCAAAGGGGAAAATAACTTATTATCACACCTGAGATTATCTCCCCTGAGCTGAACCTTAGTGTCATAAAGGTTACATAACACAGACTGAGTGGGGCCTTTTGATCAGACTAGATCAGGGGAATGAAGTGGACTGGTAGACATTATGACGACCAGGGTCTTGAAGTTTAACACATGTCCGTGATATTCTCGGGAAAACAGGCGTTTGCCAATTACGTTGTCCAAACATCGGTCAAGGCCGTTCACCTAGAGTGACAGGCCACTTGATAGCTAGACCGATCTGTTAGGTACCTCAGAGGCGTGGCTTAGGTCATCTCCTGGAGGGTTGGGTAGAACCTAGAAGGGGGAGGAGTTTAATTTGGACAGTAGATAGATACTTATACTACTAGCTCTGGAACTTATTCACATCGCAGCCATCCGGCAAACAAACACAGGTCGACGTAAAGGTAATTTTACGGTCTGATTCTGGTTTGGCGATTGATGGACAGTTCCCAGGTATGAGTAAATATTATTTTCAATCTTTTATACATAGGTTAGGGAATTAGCTAAAGCCTATTCTACCTTTCCTAATTTGTCTGCACATTCTGCTTGAAATAGTTCTTTGTGAGTATTCAGTATCTCCGTTAGGGAACTGCTAAACCATTCCTATTTCTTGAATGTGTGTGTCACATGTTTTTCAGTGTATGTTTTCATGTTTATAAAATAAGACTTGTATACTGAGTTATAATGAAATTATAATGTTTCAACCATCAACCAAAACGAGTTTGGACTGGGGGAAATGATGCCAAAATATGTGCAGGGATGCTGCTACGTTTTGTGTGCCCACCATGTGCTCACTTAATGTGTTCACCTTAAGAGGGGATTTATAACCCCAGTGGAAGAATGATGGGTGTACAGTATTTACTGTCACTGAAAGATATTATTCAGGACAGCGTGCATGTATAAAATGTTTTGCGTGTTCAGCACATAACCTGCGCCACATGTTTACGTCAAATCAATGTCAGCCAGTTGGAAGTCTGAGTGATGACGGACAACAGACTTAGAAAGTCAACTATCATGACAGAGCATGAGAGGGAAGGCATGATATGTGACGTCCATGTAAGACAAAAGACCTTCAGACTAGACTGGAGAGAATGTTGAATATGAGGAGGAGTGATGGGATATATTTTATTATTATATGTTATATTAATTGATACATGTATTCTTAGTGTAAGTCAAGATACTACACGTATGTGTTTGTTTCTATGATTACAGCGCCCATGTGACGATCAGTCCATGAAGGAGACTACATTGTGTTAGACTCGGCCAGCTGGGAACGAGGTGGGGATGAAGTGGAGAATAAGTTGAAACAGGCAGAAAACAGGCAGGGAAGAGGTGGACAAGCTTGACAGTGCCTCACGGCTGTCAGAGGCTTATAAGTTAAGTTAACAACTTTTGCGTTAACATATCACTATCATCACACCACTCTAAACCCCGGAGCTGTTTTCTCGCTGAAGCATCTCATCACTATCATAACTTTGGCCAGTCACTTTTTGTGTAAACACAACAAACTGGGCATGTCATTTAACTGATTGTAAGTAAATAAAGCTGTATGTCAAGTTTTATACTACATCGTTTGTTAAATTCCAAGTGTATTCAGTCTTACATGTTTAACTAAACAGAAGAACTAAATAGAAGTACATTAGGTGGGAGCTCAAATAATAACGGGAGAAGGTGGGACGGAGGAATCATTTGCCCTGTCTATTAATTCATTCAGTATAAAGCTATTGACACATAAAATTCCTTTCCTTCTCTTGTGGGTACCAAGTGCAGCTAATGTTAATGTACTTAACGAGCCAATAGGGCTGTTTTCCTGGATATCCAGGACTTTGTCTGAGAGCAACATAGCTCGGATTTTAGTCAGTTAATCTGGTGGAGGAAATGTGTTGAGAGGAAAATCCTTACTCAACTTATAAAACATTAAATCCACCGCGTCACGTCACAGTATCTATGTAGTATATATGTGTTTTTGTGCAACATATGGAAGTAAGTGTGCGTCAGAGTACTATATATATATATATATATATATATATATATATATATATATATATATATATATATATATATATATATTCGTGTATGCGTGAATGCTTGCATGTATGTACGCATTCGTATATGTTTAGGTATTTTAGAGAAATGTATAAATGGAAACAGTCCGGTGTGAGACAAGTTTATGATTATTCTGTCTTTTTTTATTTCATTCACATTTAAATTTAAATGAAAAATGGTGTTAGATACCTATGCAGGCCGCTGTAAATAAAGATAGATCATAGCTAATTAGCGATATTTTTTAATGTACAGAACGATAAGTGCGTGATAACATCATACGCAAGTAACTCTGTGAGAATCACTAGTAGAATGCATAGTAATTGCATTATTTGCTAATAATTAACTATATTAACTAATAAAGATTTGATCTTCAGAAGATACAATAATACCACAAGAAAAAAAAATATATAAAGCTACAATCACAACCTATGAGGTTAACGTATTTACTGGATGGGAGACAGAAAGTTGAGTATAATATATTACTTGTGAGAGCTGAACGCAGGACTGGGAAGTCGCTTGCGACTGAATGAGTTAAGACAATGGATGCATAGTTATTATTAGCAGCACTGGAAAGCAGTTGTAGCCATGCCACTTACTTGTAACCATTTAATTACCGTGCGTTGATTAGCATTCAAGAAAATGGTGATAGGTCTGGATGATCGCTTCTTAACGACCTAATATGATCGTTCGCCTAATGACCAGACATTCATAAAAATGCATTTGCCTACTTAGGTTGTTAATTTAGAATAAATAAACATCTCCCATTGATGGGCAGTCATCATTTTTCGGCCATGTTATGAGAAGAGGAAAAATAGAACATGTTGTGACCACTGGAAAGATCTGTGGAAGGAAAGATAGAGGAAGACAACGAGAGAAGATGCTTGACAGTCTTGTGGCATGGCATGGAGGTGTGTCGGCACACGAACTGTGTCGGCCATGTTATGAGAAGAGGAAAAATAGAACATGTTGTGATCACTGGAAAGATCTGTGGAAGGAAAGATAGAGGAAGACAACGAGAGAAGATGCTTGACAGTCTTGTGACATGGCATGGAGGTGTGTCAGCACACGAACTGATACATGCTGCAGGAGATCGCAGATTGTGTGATCGCCCACGCCAGTCGGCAAGGCTCCTGATGATGATGATGATTGATGGGCAATGAGATACCAAAATAAGAGTTGTTTCATATGTTTATCTACCGTTTTATTTTAGTTAGTTAGAGAGTTAATCAACTGATTATCCTCACTACACATTGGACAAGTCCATAGGCGCTCGGATCACATCTTCAGTATATGCGCGAACGTATGACGACTGATAATGTCAGTTCTATATTGGTTTATTGTTCTTTGGCTATCTGTACAGCGTTCCTGTCTAGCGACACCCCTTTTGACCTAAAGTTCTTGTAGTCTTTTAAGTGTTGCCGACGCACCTTTTCTCCTAAATCATCTTCTCGTCCTGCCTATTTAACAACATTGAGAATGTCTCCCGGGTCCTTAACTTTTCTGTACCTGCAGTGGCACTGCGATCAAGTCAAACCACTCGTTTCTTTCCTCTCACTCCTGAGTGTGCTGCATAATAATTAAACTGATTCATATCAGACAATATTTCATCTGCGACTCCAACAAATTTCTTTGAATCCATCCTGTCTCTATCTTTTTGAGATACTCATAAAATGATTTATTAAGTATGCATGGAAAAATTGCTGCCTCTAGCTACACCATTGATTTCTTTTTTTATTTTTTTTTTATTTATATTTTATTGAAACCATGCGACTCACATGTGTCTTGCTTGTCAAGTAATAGACTGCACCCAACTTTAGGCAGCGAACGACCATTCTAGCCATGAGCATATACATATATAAATCCTTCTTTACAAGGTTTACCTGTCACATATTCAGTTTTCAAAAAATGTATCAGCGGCTTCATTCGTTACCCAGAAGGTTCTATCTTAAATTTATGCATTTAAGTATGCGTGTGTATGTATGTTTATATATACATGTGTGTTTATGCATGCATGTATATATTTTTGAAATATGCATGTATGTATGTATATGTATTGAGTCGTTCCACACAGGAATGAAAAGTACAATCGACTTTGATGGCGTAACCACGGAGGACTTTGTACCAACAACAACAACAACAAAAGAGAGAGAGAAAAGCAAGGATGTGTACTTGCCCCACCCCTTCAAATATACTTCTAACTTCTTCTGAAGCATGCCTTTCGAGGTCAGGAGGTAGTTATATTCATTCATTCTTGATCTGATGGCAGCCTTTACAATCTTCGCAGGCTGAAGGCCAAAACCAGGATAAGAAAGGTACTTATCAGAGATCTGCTGTTTGCAGATGATGCCGCAAAAACCAAGTGCTCAGAGGAGGAACTGCAATGTTTACTATCTGCGTTTGCTGATGGAAGTTGTAAATTTGGACTAACAGTCAGCAAAAAGAAGACAAATGTTGAGGTGCAAGGTGTTAGTGGTAGTCTACATTGACGGTGAAGAACTGGAGAATATAGACCATTTTACTTGTATGAGTTCCACAGTGAATAACAAACTATCGCTGGACCAAGAAATCAACAACATGGTAGGTAAGGCAGCAACAACAATGAGTAGATTGACAAAAACAGTTTGAGAGAACAGAAAGCCTACAATGAAAACAAAAACTCGTGTCTACCAGGCTTGTGTTCTCAGCACTTTGCTTTATGGCAGTGAAAAGTCGTCAACTTTTTCGTACAAGGAGATACGGATGCCCAAGAAGAATACTTGGCATTAGGTGGCAGGTCAAAATCACAAACACTCAGGTACTAGAAAGAGCAGGTACTTCAACAGTCTTTTCAAGGCTCAATCTACGAAGGATCAGGTGGCTGAGCCACGCCCTGGAGAATGGGGGATGACAGAGTAACAAGGACATCCTTTATAGTGAATTAAAGACGGGTAGAAAATGTCGAGGCCGACCTCTTCAGCGATTTAAAGATGTATGCAAGCGGAACATGAATAATACAGGTATTAAGGTGGACTTATGGATACAAAATGTTATGGGCTTTGTTTTGTGGAAAGGCCATATCAGGAAGGGACTGATAGTGAAGGAAGAAATTATTGCAAAGAAGATGAGAGCTGAGCGTCTGAGAAGAAACGGATTAAACACAAATATTGACAACAATGGTCCTGAAAGTTCATGCTATCACTGTTAAAGACTTTTCTTGACACGGGCGGGTCTTGCTAGTCACACTTGCCATCGCCATGAGCTGTGAGTCTCATGACTCCTTATAGAAAATTATAACACTATCGTCTGAAAAGACGGAAAGGTGTCAGTCGTGTATATGTGTATGTATGTGTGTATGCATGCATAAATGTATGGTTTTTTTCATATTTTTCTGCATGTATGCATGCATGTGTGTATGTAATTATGCGAGTCTATATATTCGTATACATTTGTGTGTGTGTGCATGCATGCCTGCATGCATGTAATATATATGCATATTTGTGAAGGTTTGTAGTATGTATGCATATATGTATGCGTATATGTATGTGCGTGTGTGTACGTATATTTTCATTCTGTATGTGTATCTGTATGTGTGATCTGCTGATTCGACACAGTCGACAGCATACTTCCTTCCTTCCAGATGCATTACTGTTACCTATTATCTTGTGTAAACAGTGTCGGCTTTGTTTTGTGGACAGGAGGAACTTCATCCATATTTTTAGTTGCCAGTTAATTCCAAGTCTTCTTATAATAGAGTATACATATTTAGTAAGTAAGTTAGTTAGTTAGTTAGTTAGTTAGCTAGTTAGTTAGTTAGTTAGTTAGTTAGTTAGTTATTTTGTTAGCTAGCTAGTTAGTTAGTTAGTTAGTTAGTTAGTTAGTTAGTTAGTTAGTTAGTTAGTTAGTTAGTTAGTTAGTTAGTTAGTTAGTTAGTTAGTTAGTTAGTTAGTTAGCTAGTTAGTTAGTTGGATTATCATCATTGCACTTCGGACATGTCCATAGGTGCTCAGATCCTTCCCTCAGTATGAACCTTAACGTCCGAAGGCTAACAGTACCAGTTCTATGTTGATTAACAAGTCTTCTGGTGTATCTGGTGTGCGTCTCGTTTTTTTTTTTTTCGTGCTATGCTGATCTTAATTCCCAAGTCTGCCATTCTGGCTAGTGATGTGAATTCACTGCCCCCACAGTCCTCTATCCTTATCATTTCTCTGAGGGCAATAATAATATCAGAATGGTCCACAGGCTGACAGTCGATAGTGAAAGAGGATCCAACCAACCTATCAGGTCTTTTATTTCCATCGACGTCCGCGAGTCCCAGAACAAAAATAAAGGTGACTCCACGCCCAGTGGACTTCTATACTGATTCAAGCCATTGTCTTCTCACCGAACATGCCTGAATCCTCCGGGTCATACTCATTGAATCACTGAGTATACATAGGCGGCTGTAGTTTTGTGTTTCGAGCCAGGCGAACGCTTGCGTTACTGCTATTACCTCCCTCGTCATGCTACTGGTTGTCATGGAGAAGACTGTTCTGCCTGCTGGGCGTGCTGTAAACGCCCATGCGCTTTTTAGGCGTATAAAAAGGATCTGTCTGTGTATATTAGTGCATCTGCTTTGCCTGAATTTTCACTGATGAGAGCGTTGACCTCTGCAATACCAGCAACAGGATTTTCTTCTTTACATCGCCCGTTGAGTGTGGCAATACAGGAAAAAGTACAAATAAACGCATAAGGCACAGGTATCCACGCAGCACAAGGTATGATGTCGTTTAGGCTGCATATTTGCCTAATAACATCTTCTGCCGACATAGCCATGATTTTCCCCTCTTCAACCTGTCGCCATTTTCACTAAACAACGCTTGATGCAGTGGGTGCTTCTTATCAGCACATATTTTTGAGATATGCCCGATCCCTCCTCATCCTGATCCTTTGTTTCATAGTTGGAAAGTCAAGTAGATACCTTAATGCTCCACAGGATGTGTCTCTTGAACATCCTAAAATAATGCGCATGGCTTCATTTTGCACCTTTTCAAGTCGTTCAATCTGGGTAGCACTGTCAGTGATGATGGTCAGAGCGTATTCAATGGGAGAAAGGACCAGGCCGTAGAATAGAAGTATTAGTAGTCTTTGCTCGATATTGGAAGCAGCCATAATCCTCATTGTAGATATACCGTTGCGTGCTTTTGTTATCGCATGGTCAACATGTTCCTTGAATCAGCTGCAATCAAACCTTACCCCGAGATACTTCATAACGTGGGTTCTGATCAACACATTATCACGCTTTTTCACTTCTGGTAAGTCCGACTGGACAATGTGATTGTGACACCGATGCCTTTAAAATATTGACATAGGCATTGAACCATCACACCAGGCGGCAATTCGATAGAGGTCTGTGTGCATTGTGCTGGCGATCTCCTGTCTATCACGCCCTCTCCGATAAATCAAAATGTCATGAGCTAATGACAGCAAATAGAGTATTACACTCGCATATGGGGGAGAAGGGATGGTGGGGAGGGGGGGGGGGGTGTAGATGTGCCTTTTCAAACTCTATTCTTTATCCAGTTATCTCTGCCGTCTTTTAAAGAGGATTGGTGGATGTTGATCCGTTTCACGTGGTCGTCTAAACAGATAGTCATTGACTAACGGTAGTTCTACGCAACTCGCAAGCTGCTTTAGACTTGACGGTGACATTTGTAATCTCCGTTGTGTAAATCATGAATAAGGTAGACACTCCTGAGCTACTCAGAGATTGACTCTCTTTCTCTCTCTCTCTCTCTCTCTCTCTATCTATCTCTGTGTGTGTGTGTGTGTGTGTGTGTCTCTCTCTCTCTATATATATATATATATATATATATATATATATATATATATAAACTGCTCTTGAGGTTACTACTAACCCCTTGACCGTTCCGCCCCTTCCCATCGAAACCAGGTGTCGGTACCACCCATGTGATGTCAGAATGTATTTTATTTAAATATGAACAGGCAGGTAACTTATCATACATACCTATGTCTACGGCTGTCAAACAAATGAAACAATAAAAAAAAAGTCGTTAGTGACGAAGCTGATAGTATCGCCTCTCAACACATTAGAAACTGATAACATGTTTAGCAGCAATGAAATTAAACAAAATGCAATTTTACGGACCAGTACTAAAATCTTCTGGCCTCTGTAAAGTGATACTGAAGGGTTCAGCAAAGGAAAATATTAAAAATGACAGACAATGGAATACAAACACACATAATGTGGCACTCCGGGCCGGTCTGCAACAAATAACATCAGGTTCCTTTCTTCTGACTGAAAATGTGGAGAGTTCTGTTTTGAAAGTCACCACCCACATATTCCAACGCCTATGCTTGATTTCTGACTATAATGATAACATTCAATTATCTTGTAATGATGTATCAATCGTTTCACATTATTTGTGTAGTCAGATAGTAATACCTTCGATTTGGTTTATGGACAATAGTGTATATATGCAGTCTTCTTCTTCCTCTGAATTTAAAGACCCCAATGAAGCATAGGCCTTCAACCGACTCTCGCCAAGTCGTTATATCCTTTGCTATCGTTTGTGCAGCTCTCCCTATGTCCTTCCCCAGCTCCCTTCTCAATTTTTTGGGGATTCTTTCTTTATTCCTATACCTCAGTGGGTGCCATTGCAAAGACACTCTAGTTATATTGTTTTCCGGTTTTCTCATTGTGTGTCCTATCCAACACCAGCGTCTTTTCTTAACCTCTTGGTCAACTGGAGCTTGCTTAGTTCTCCACCAAAGGTCTACATTAGTGATTAAATCATATCATTTAATATATGCAGTATGAAGACATAATTGCAAATTAACTGCAGGCTACGTTCCAACTGAGGGTTAAAAATGGACAAAATTACAGTAAAGACCTCAGGGATATCGTTTCGATAAATCGTGTTGAGAATATGATAGAGAGAAGAAAACGAAAACCATACAAGGTGTGTTTTACCATTGCATGAATTTCAAGATCATTTGTGGAATATTATGAGAAAGGTATACTGCGGAGATGCCGTTCTTCACTCCATGCAGTTAGAAGGTTTGATAGTCAGAGATGTAAAAATAAAACATCAGGCTAGATGGCAGACCAACAAGGAAAACTCCAGATCCCCAGTTCAACCTCGAATCAATAACTTTCGAGAAATCGTAACGGCTACACTGTGCTGTTATAACATGTAGTCGTATGCTGGTAAGTTGTTATAATTGTATCCTGCTGCATGTGTCAATTCTAAACAGTTTCAGGTGAAACGCCTGAGGTACTAGTCTAAAATTATCTACCTAAGAAAAACCTGTATCTTGTTTTATTGTTTTTATTACATATATAAATAGACTGGACTCGAAGTGGTTATAAGCAAGTTAGTCAACATGCACAAAAGGTGGTCACCAGAAAGAAAAAAAAATACCTTGCGATAAACACTAGTAACAAAACTTATTCGGTTTAACAATCGCAAATCACAGTTTACTACTTAATTATTAATATTTCTTCTGCACAATCATTTTCATCTCAGAAAATATAACCGTTGGCGCTGCCTTCACCTCCATACTCTCGGTTCACGTTGTCATAACTTAAGAGGGACGTACTAGCCGGGATTTACTAATCTGCGTGTCATCTTTGCGCAGGAGACATGGTAATCTCCTCTGTATCGTTCCAACGTTAGTATATGTGTTTGTTAACAGTATGATTACTAGCAGGGATTCAGTAGCGTTAGAAAACAAATCGTTAAAAATTTAATTTTTAATATAGGACTCTCAATTTTTACACATGGTGACCATACGATATAATATCACATAAAAACGTTGGTTTTCAATATATATATATATATATATATATATATATATATATGTGTGTGTGTGTGTGTGTGTCTGTCTGTCTGTGTGTGTGTCTGTCTGTGTGTGTGTATGTGTGTGTGTGAGAAAGAGAGAGATAACACACTTTTTTTTTAGTGAAAAACTAATTTTCACATATGCTAGATATAGATGCAAGTTTGGATCTAAATGCATGAAAAAGGTACAAACAAGTTTCTACACAACTGCATATTAAAAATTGGGGCGAGTTTAGCAAGTTCTAAGGAAAATAGTACACACTGAATAAATTTTTTGTCAAGCTAACTGCAATTTACCTTTGTTTTGTTTCACAATTATCAACTTTGAAACTCCATTTTAAGCACATTCCTCCGCTTTTTTGTAAAGCACAACAACGTTTGAAAGCTCACCCAGCACCTTATTTTATCTATCAGCACACACACACACACACACACACACACACACACACACACACACCACACTATCCAACACACTATCACAATGAGTCTGCAAACAGGAGACAATATTTCTTGAATACAGTCTTAAAGAAGGCATTCAGTCTGCTCCATGATATCTTCAGATATAGTATACTTTAGGAAATATTTATTTTGCTTAGCCATCAGTTACCTAAAATTCAAATATTTTTTAGACTTTCAGTTTACATCGCTGATGAATTACGTGATCCTCAATGTGGAAAAAATATGACCAATGATTGTATGTGTTTTATGTGTTTGTGTGGGTATGTTTCTTGTGCGAGAGTGTGAGATGTGTAT
>CAJHNH020004275.1:0-43152 GCA_905116865.2 Candidula unifasciata | reverse complement strand
TAAATGATTCGAACAACCTCCACAAGCTCAACAATATCATCATGTAGTTTTTGAGGACATTAGTGCCTCTCGTTTCAGATACTTCTGTTGTGGAGCCAAAAACCCCACGCCTAGCCCAAAAGGAAAACTATATAACAAACCGTTATTCCCGCAACCCACACCACCTTACTTGAAACGAAGGCAATACACGGTGAACCCGCAACCTCTCCACAGATATAAAAAGAGGTCACAGTTAAAAGTGGCTCATCCTTATGTGAAGCATCACCAGGATAAACAGACAGCGATACCTACGAGAGCCAAGCCAGAGGCTTCCTACCTGAGTGAGTTCTACTCGCCAAACAGAGATCCCATCTCCCGTGAAGATGAGTCTCTTAGTTCTCCAGAATCGTCTCCCACGACAATTTATTCTATAGCAGATACATCAGAAAATGTCTCCCCTGGTTCGGCTAGTGAGGAAGAGGGCCCCACATCACCGTACAGGGGAGCGGGTGGCGGTATTAAACCCCCGTGCTTCAAGTTAAGTTCAGAGTTCAGTGATGAACCAGACCGTCCTCTGAGAGCGCAGACCATCACCAACAAAGAGTTCTACCACTTCATCAACGGGAAGGCGATGGCTTTCGTCATGTTCTACTCTGGCCGCAAGACCTCTAAAGACGCCCTGCAAGTATGGAACACAGAGGCTAAAGAGGTACAGGTCTTGTGCGTGTATGCGTGTTTGCTTTTGTTCATTTGTTTAGTCAGGGGGCTGCCTGGTCTTGAGGTATATTGTCTGCCTCAAATACTGTTAGGCAGTAAGTGTGTCTGCATCTATGTGGGTGGTCTGCGTGTTTGTGTTTGTGTCTGTGGGTCTTACTACGTGTTTCTTCTTCTTCTTCTTTTTCTTTTTGTTCTTGTTCGTCTTCTTCTTCTTCTTCTTCTTCTTCTTCTTCTTCTTCTTCTTCTTCTTCTTCTTCTTCTTCTTCTTCTTCTTCTTCTTCTTCTTCTGCTTCTTCTTCTATTTCTTCTTCTTCTTCTCTTCCTTCTTCTTCTGTGTTAAATATTGAATTTTAAAAGAGTAGGTTTCCATCAAAATCATGCTTTATGCTTGGTTTCAGATAGAAATATTGACCAAAACAATATACATATAGCTATCTAAAACGTACGCGACTTAGTAAACGCTTAATGTGTAAAAACAAAGGAAAAAGAAAAATAGCTCTTGTTTATCAGGCTTGCGTTCTCAGCACTCTGCTCTATGGCATCGAAACTTATTCATCCTATTCGCACCAAGTGAGACGGCTGCATAGCTTTCACATGATATGCCAAAGAAAAACAATTGGCATTAAGTGGCAGGAAAACATCACAAACACTGAGGTACTGGAAAGAGCAGGTACTACAACAGTCTTCTGAATGTTCAGTCTACAAAGACTCAGGTCGCAGGGTTATACCTGGAGAATGGATGATGGCTGATTACTTAAGGACATCCTTTATGGTGAATTAAAGACGGGTAGAAGATGTCAGAGCCGACCTCTACTACGGTATAAAGTTGTCTGCAAGCGGGACATTTAACTACAGGTTTTGGTGTGGACTCATGGGAACAAAATGTCAAGGACCGTTGTGTGTGGAAAGGGTATATCAGTAAGGGAATGAGAGTGAAAAAAAGAAATGAATGCAGAAAGGATGAGAGCTGAGCGTCTGAAAAGAAACGGATTAAACCCAAATGTTGACAACAATGATCCCGAAATCCTATGCTATCACTGCGGAGGACTTTTCTTGACACGGGCGGGTCTTGCTAGTCACACTCGCCATCGCCATGGGCTGTGAGTCTCATGCCTCCTGATAGCTCAATACAACACAATCTTCTAGAAACACGGAAAGTTGTCAGTTATCGTCAGTTGTTAACAAGGATAAATTTATTCATAAAATTGTATCTCAAAATGTTCCAAACAACTTTTCCAGTTGAGTAAATCCAATTCTTTTGAGCTGAAATGCTATAGAAAGATTCTTAGAATATCTTGGACAAAGAAGAGGAGAAATACTGACCTTTTGTAAGATCTGAACATCCAGGAAGATTGGCTAATAAATAGCATCCTATCTCAGAAGCTAAAATGTTTTGGTCATATCAAGCGCCACGAGGGATTGGAAAAAAATTATAGCAGAAGGCATGGTAGCAGGAAGGTTGGGCAAGGGCCGACCGTCAGGACGATGGGCACAGGATATAAGTGACCCCCTAGTGTGAAAGTTCATGAGGCGGGATAACTGGCAAGAGATCGAGTTTCTTTCAGGCAGACTGTGATAAGAGCGACGTTCTGCAAAGGACCTGCTACATGATGATGATGAAATCCAATCCAATGAACTTCAAGCGGCTAAATTTATTACGTTTGTCGAAATCTAGAACAGATTTATTGAAAAAAAAACAAAAACAACAACAACAGGATCTAGCAGTTATATCTGCCTGTTGTTTAACGGATGTGCATGTAAAGCTCGAGACTTGGATCAAGAAGTCTTTTTTCCTCGGTATAAACAAATAAAAAATTATACTTATTGCGTACTGTAACAGGGCTTAAACATAAATGCTGGCATTAGCAAGAGTAAGAGTTAACAACGAACAACTCAAACAAGTGCAGCAATTTAAATACTTGGGGAGCATCTTCACAGATGATGGAAGAATTGATAAGGAACTTGAGGCAAGATGTCAAAAGGCGAACGCAGTAACTTACCAACTCTCCCCACTGCTAAAACACCCAAGCATCAATCACTATGGAACTAAAACGACAACTGATAAATTGCATGTTTATACCAACCCTCTGCTACCAATGCCAAACCTTGTCCCTAACAAGAGCACATGAGAAAAAGATCACGACGTGCGAAATGAGATGCTTACGTAAGGCTGCCAATGTCACAAGGAGAGACAGAGTTCGAAACGAGAACATTAGATCAATTGTAGGAACCACACCATGCCTGCAATACATAAAGAAGCAACAAATAGAGTGGTTTGGCCACTTGATGCGAATGCAAACCGACCAACTGCCTCTACGAGCATACAACGAACAGCACTACTGCCCTAGAGCAAGAGGCAGACCGAGAGTACGATGGATAGACAATATATCAGAGATCCTGAGGCAACACGGACTAACAACAACACGTGCAACACACCTGGCCCAGGATAGAAAACTGCGACTCCCCACTACGCTGTGAGGCAATTGTGGACAAGACAAGAGAGAGAGAGAGAGAGAGAGAGAGAGAGAGAGAGAGAGAGAGAGAGAGAGAGAGAGAGAGAGAGAGTGATCAGTCCTGTGATAGCTTACGATTGGAGGCAAACCTTTCCTAAAAAGCAGGGACGCAGATTCAGTTCAAACAGGGCTACCCTCCTGTTGGGCAAGTGCTGCGCTGGAGTCAGGCGATAGAAGGGACAGTAATTTTTTGATTACATTTAGGGGTGGGGTAGGAGCGGTACAAGCCGCAATCTAGTCTCCTCATAATGTGTGTTAAAGCGCCTTAGTCATATTCCCCCCCCCCCAGGCTGAATTAGTTGAGGGGGTGGTAGCTCCGTCGGTCACATTTAGGGATAGTTCTACAGGGTCTAGGGCTCGACAAGAGCCTCACGTGCAATTAGGGAGATAAACGAAAATATAGCAACGCTTTGTTTTAGTATCCAGAAGCCATGAGTTGTTAACCCTTAGGCTCGGTATTATGGATATCGCAAGCTTTCGGCCTTGATTCCATTGTAAATACCGTAAATCTGAGAGAAATGTGGCTTTTCTGCTCACCCCCGGGAGTGAACCAGGACCACAAGGAGTTGGTCACCCGCTCACCGCGCAATCCGGTTTAGTCAACTACGCTAGAGAGGCGGGCATATAGCAGCGGTAGAGACATAAGTGATATAGAGGAGAGAGAATACTGGAACTATGCCCTGTGAGACTGGGCAGGTAAGTCTAGTCATGTAGGAGCGGGGTCTCTGTAACACTCAGGTGACATCTATGTTCTATCCACAGGAATCCCAATCCGGCGACCGGGCCTACGGCGTTGTCAACTGCGAAAGGGAATCAGACCTGTGTTTACGTGAAAACATTCCTTCATTTCCCTTCTACAAGATATACTCCGGAGGGTACCCAGTCTATTCCGGACAAAATATACAAATGTGGAATTAGAAATTAGTTAACCTAAACAGATGTAACAATTGAAATCATCGGCCCACATTAGTAGCGATATTTAAACCAAGGTAACCGATGAAACTACTAACTAAATCTCATTTCAGTACACCAATAACAACCTGGAGACTAGACTAAACGTATGGAATAACTCCGACTCACTTTTGCACACCAGTAACAATATAAAGAGTAAATGCATACAACAACTTCTACTCATTAATCATATCTTCAGCAATATGTAGGCTAACTTGCAGATAAAAAAAAAAACTCACTCCTGCACATTAGCAACTACCTGAAGACTAAACTAAAAAGATAGAGCTACTCTAACTCAAGCGACACTTTGCAGCTTGTAGCCTGAAATCTTCAACAGCCGTAGCCTCCGATACTAAACATCACCACGACAGCTGATTACCGCACGATATCAACTGCCTCAGTACTAACCATTACAGCTGATGACGTAAACACAAGTGACTGCTGTCAGGCTTTTATTACGAAGCTACACATCAATAGACAATTTGTGATATCTAAACAACTAACTGTACTTCTGCGATCGCATGCCCATAAACAGACTCTTCGATGTAGTAGAGAAAATTTCAGGTCTGATAACTTTGGAGTTAGGTGTCATCAAGCAACAAAGTACGGTGCAGCATTTAACCACAAGTAGAAAGTCAAGGCGTGAAACTAACATCATCATCATCATGTAGCATGTTCTTTGCAGAACGTCGCTCTCATCACATTCTGTAAGAAACTCGGTCTCTTGCCAGTTCTGCCGCCTCATGAACTTTCACACTCAAGGAGTCACTTATATCCTAACTAGCAGAAGCACACAAAATCGACAACAGTCGCCAACCAAAACCTTGACTTTAATAAATCGAGCGCCAAAACAGCGTTGATCTTGTGTAACTCACGTTATGTCTCATGTCTCTTGTCTTGCTCGAGGACACAGGGTAGGGTCCTAGAGACAAGAACTAACGATTATAGGGAGTGCTGGCAGAGGCTGGGTTTCACTTACAAAAAAGACCTAATATGATCAATGGTACATTTATACAGAAGGCTGCAGACTTGTCACGACAAAATGCAGTGCAGAGAAGAAATAATGACACACGGGAAAGGATACAGACTTGATGACACATCGTACGGGCGACAGATATGAAGACCCACGGAACAGGAGACAGATTTGATGACACATCGTACGGGCGACAGATATGAAGACACACGGGACAGGAGACAGACTTGATGACACATTGTACGGGCGACAGATATGAAGACACACGGGAAAGGAGTCAGACTTGATGACACATCGTACGGGCGACAGATATGAAGACACACGGACAGGAGACAGATTTGATGACACATTGTACGGGCGAAAGATATAAAAGACACACGGGACAGGGGACAGACTTGATGACACACTGTACAGAAAACAAACTTCAACTGGGGACAGATATATTGATCTATATGGAGCTGTAGGCTTGGGACAGAAATGATGATCTATATGGAACTGTAGGCTGGTGAAAGATATGACAATGTAAATGCAGCTGCAGGCTGGGGACAGAAATGATGATCTATATGGAACTGTAGGCTGGGGACAGAAGTGACGATCTATACAGAGCTGTAGGCTTGGGACAGAAGTGACGATCTATACAGAGCTGTAGGTTTGGGACAGAAGTGACGATCTATACAGAGCTGTAGGCTGGTGAAAGATATGACAATGTAAATGGAGCTGCAGGCTAGGAACAGAAATGACGATCTATATGGAACTGTAGGCTGGGGACAGAAATGATGATCTATATGGAGCTGTAGGCTAGGGACAGAAATGACGATCTATATGGAGCTGTAGGCTAGGGACAGAAATGACGATCTATATGGAGCTGTAGGCTGGGGACAGAAATGATGATCTATATGGAGCTGTAGGCTAGGGACAGAAATGATCTATATAGAGCTGTAGGCTGGGGACAGAAATGACGATCTATATGGAGCTGTAGGCTAGGGACAGAAATGATCTATATAGAGCTGTAGGCTGGGGACAGAAATTGAGATCTACGTGAATCTGTAGGTTGGGGACTGAACTGACGATCTCTATATAGCTGTAGACTAGGGACAATATGGCAATCTAAATGCGGCTGAAGGCTGGGGACAGACACATTCTGCAAAGTTAAAACCAATTCGTATCAGAAGTATGCTTTCGAGGGTTGTCACTTAGAATGCAAACGTCAACTGCAGAGAAAGACACATTGTCTGCACACGATAGCACCAGACCACACCCGCATCGCACCAACAAGGTGACGTTACTGGGCATCAGCAAAACGCAAAATATGTCTTCAGACGGCACTCTGTCTCTCTGTGTCTTTAGTTGATTTGGCAGCTCCCATAATCATTATGATAATGATCATCTACCTCTGATGTAAACTATTTTCTATAACCATACATAAGCTTGCATGATTGTGGGTAAGTGCTGCATCGTACACAATTCACATCTAAAACAAAGATGCCCCTTTAAAGATCAACTTTAGCCACGATCGGCTCACTTGTAAACCGTTCTGTGTTCAAATATTTACACCTATTGTGGGTACACAGCTGGAATCACAACAACAAATACGCAAGTTTATTGCAGTCTCGGGCAACAGAGAAAGACCAGCGTCAGTCTTACGGGACTGGTCATCCAACACCGCAGCTAGGAATGATGAAACAGTCCCATCTGGCACCTGGCATTATCCCCGAGACAGCACAATTGGTCAGCCATGAACAGAAAATAGCCGAACCGTACTTGAAACCCACACCACTCAGTTATCTCACCTCTCAAGAACATACCGACAAAGACTTGTTGAGGCAACAATTGCCGGGAACAAACGGACAAGCCAATATCTTGAACACAAGCAGTAGACAAGACACGCCGTGTACTCTCAATCAATGGTCATCCCTTAGCGAAAAGAGACCAAGCTTTTCAAAACTGACATTGGGACTTTCACCTTCGATTTTCCATTCTTTTTTGTCCCCACAACAGGTTATCTACCAGAAACATAAAAATCCCCACACCTCCAGTCACTCATTAAAATATTCAAACGTCAGACGTGATAAGTTCGACACACGCATTCGTTCATCACCATCAGCATACGACAAACCTGAATATGCCTACACATCCACTCGGTCATCAACATCATCACGCGACGAAAATGAAGATCCCGACACATCCATTCGTTCATCAACATCATCACACGACGAAAAGAAAAGTCCCAGCACATCCATTCGCTCATTATCATCATCTTCATCATCATGGATTGACGAAGATAGTTATGTCGACAGCTTGATTCTCTCACCAACGTCACCATACAACAAACATAAATACTTCGACACCTCCACTGCCTCATCAACATCATCATGTAGCGAGGAGACAAGTAGCTTCTCTCCAACCGTGCGCTACCACCTAGATTCAGCTACTTTGTTTGGGGATGTGGATTCGCCAACACCACAACCAGCTCCCAGAGGGAGAGTGGATTCTCCAACAACACCCCCAGCTCCCAGAGGGAGAGTGGATTCTCCAACAACACCCCCAGCTCCCAGAGGGAGAGTGGATTCTCCAACAACACCCCCAGCTCCCAGAGGGAGAGTGGATTCTCCAACAACACCCCCAGCTCCCAGAGAGAGACGGGTAAGGAAAATTGTTCGCCGTCCGCCAACCCCAACTTTTGTTTCACCAAGCCAATACCCAGTGCCTCCACCAGGCCACAGAGATGCAAAAAGGAATCTGTTTAGAAAGACGCAACGTTATATGAACTATTGCCGTGATAAACAGGCAGCCACGCCTAGAAAAAAGAAGCCAGAGTCGGCCTACTTTAGTGACTTCTACTCGCCGTACAGAGATCACAGTTTTCGTGAAGATGAGTCTCTTAGTTCTCCAGAATCGCCAAACGCGTCTGTTTACACTCTAGAAGATATATCCCCTGAATTGACTGATGAGAAAGAGTCCCCTACATCACCGACCAGGGGAGCATGTGGAGGTATCAAACCCCCCTGCTTCCAGTTAGCAGCAGAGTTCGGTGAAGAACCACCACGTCCTGCGAAAGCGCGGCCGCTCACCGAAACAAATTTTCACAACTTCATCAACGAGTATATGACGACTGCTGTGATGTTCTACGACGGTAAAAAAACTTTGCCAGACATCATCAAAGTGTGGGACAGACAGGCTCAAGAGGTACAGTTTGTCACATAACAGTTTGTCACATAACAGTTTGTCACATAACAGTTTGTCACATAACTGCTCTAGTCACTACCATGCTTTTCTTCGTTTTAGCTGACACATAAAACATGTAATTGTATTACTGTAATCAGTCGATTGTTTTCAGTACAGTCTCTGATAGTTCCTTCTTTTCTAACTGCTTTGTGCTGCTTCATGTCGCAGTTTAACTGGTGAAAGTAAGCCGAGCTAGGGCAGGCTTGGCTACTAGCAGTCCTGTGCGGATGTAAGGATTTAACATGGCTGTGAATCCTGTATGATGTATTCTTCTTCAATGTCTTTTTCTGTCTCTTCATGTTTTCTTTTCTCATGCTGTACACTCACGGGTGACTTAGTTGGGTTCTTTCTCCTTATGTGACAGAACCATTTCTATCTTTGTTTCTTGACAACTTTATCGATGGATAATATTTTTGTTTCCCATCTTTCTTTTTTTTTTTTTTTTTCGTTATTTCTTACAAGAGCTCTTCTAGTTTTGTTAGGAGCTTTGCTGAAACCACTCACTTGTGTTCTCTCGTCAGAGGCGGCATGTTTTTGCTGAAGTAGTGTCATCTTAGACTAGATCTACCTATAGCAACAGTTGCTAGGTGTAACTACGCATGTTTGCTCTCTTGCGTGTACAGGTGCGCTGACGTGAAGTTACCACAGAGATGGGCGACAAAGAGAGGAGAGGAGAGGGGGGGGAGGCCAACAACCACATCACTTTTCTTCACCTTACAAATGTTCTAGGTAAAATCTGAGGAACACGTCGGCTCAGAAAGGCGGGAGTGGGGGGGGGGGGAGGGGAGGGGGCGTTGTCGCTTTTTTCTTTGTAATGGCAAAACAAGAAATTAGTACCAGTATTAGTGAAGGTGCTGGTGGTTGTAGTCCTAATAGTAGTAGTAGCTGCTACTATTGTTTTTTGATGTTCTTGCATCAGTAGTAGTGTGTGTGTGTGTGTTTTTTTTTTTCTTTTTTTTTTTTAAACAAATATGTAAAATATACACATTTATTCACATTTTTTTTTTTTTTTAAGGAAAGTGTGTGCTGTAAGGAAAAATTATAACATCAGTTTAGTTTAGAATTATAAACACATATTCTTGAAAGTTGCATTAACACAATACTCCAGAGACAAACAATGGCAGGACAAGAAACCAATGTAAAGCAAAGGACCATTGTTAACTCCCTTAGGCATACATCATTCTAGACATATAATTTATAGACTAGTCAGCACTCAAGGTCTGAAGTGGTCAACATCGTGCTTGTCGGCCGTCAGTGGCTGAAGTGGTTGGTCAACATCGTGCTTGTCGGCCGTCAGTGGCTGAAGTGGTTGGTCAACATCGCGATTGTCAGCCGTCAGTGGCTGAAGTGGTTGGTCAACATCGCGATTGTCCACCGTCAGTGGCTGAAGTGGTAGGTCAACATCGCGATTGTCAGCCGTCAGTGGCTGAAGTGGTTGGTCAACATCGTGCTTGTCGGTCGTCAGTGGCTGAAGTGGTTGGTCAACATCGCGATTGTCAGCCGTCAGTGGCTGAAGTGGTTGGTCAACATCGTGCTTGTCGGCCGTCAGTGGCTGAAGTGGTAGGTCAACATCGTGCTTGTCGGCCGTCAGTGGCTGAAGTGTTTGGTCAACATCGTGCTTGTCAGCCGTCAGTGGCTGAAGTGGTCAACATCGTGCTTGTCGGTCGTCAGTGGCTGAAGTGGTTGGTCAAAATCGCGATTGTTAGCCGTCAGTGGCTGAAGTGGTTGGTCAACACCGCGATTGTCAGCCGTCAGTGGCTGAAGTGGTAGGTCAACACCGCGATTGTCAGCCGTCAGTGGCTGAAGTGGTTGGTAAACACCGCAATTGTCAGCCGTCAGTGGCTGAAGTGGTTGGTCAACACCGCGATTGTCCACCGTCAGTGGCTGAAGTGGTAGGTCAACATCGCGACTGTCGGCCGTCAGTGGCTGAAGTGGTAGGTCAACATCGTGCTTGTCGGCCGTCAGTGGCTGAAGTGGTCATCATCGTGCTGAAAAAATAGTTGCCAGGTTTAAGGTCATTTCTTTTAATTATTGCTACAATAATTAAAAGTTATCTTTATATGTATATATATATATATATATATATATATATATATATATATATATATATATATATATATATATATATATATATATATATATAAATGTGTATATATATATATATGTATATATATGTATATATATATATATATATATATATATATATATATATATATATATATATATATCTATATATATATATATATATAGAGAGAGAGAGAGAGAGAGAGAGAGAGAGAGAGAGAGAGAGAGTTATCACCTACGAAATATGGAGTATCAGCTTCTTGTCAAAGATCTAGCACACATACACATGAAAATACACGTTAAATGCTAGCTATAGATCATGTTGTTAGTTTCACTCAGCATTTATGGAAAACAAATATACTTACTTAAATTTCAAGACTTAGACGATTTCAGCCCATCTCCCTTGACTCCTTAATAATCCGTGATAGGGCTGAGCACCTTGATTGTTTTCTTTGTGTCGTAGCCAGTTCCTTGTTTACATAAAAATGAGTAGTGGTAATTTTTTTAAGTAATATCAAGAAAAGAACACATGAGCTGTCCAGTTATTCAATACGTGTGTACTAGAACCTTTGTGGTACTTTTAGGTACCGACAAAAAAATACAGCAGCGGTGCAGACACGGATAAGCAAAGGACGGGAGAATAAAAAAAGGAGATAAGTAAAGGACGAGAGAATAAATAAAGGAGATAAGTAAAGGACGGGAGAATAAATAAAGGAGATAAGTAAAGGACAGGTGAATAAATAAAGGAGATAAGTAAAGGACGGGAGAATAAATAAAGGAGATAAGTAAAGGACGGGAGAATAAATAAAGGAGATAAGTAAAGGACGGGAGAATAAATAAAGGAGATAAGTAAAGAACAGGAGAATAAATAAAGGAGATAAGTAAAGGACAGGTGAATAAATAAAGGAGATAAGTAAAGAACGGGAGAATAAATAAAGGAGAAAAGTAAAGGACGGGAGAATAAATAAAGGAAATAAGTAAAGGACGGGAGAATAAATAAAGGAGATAAGTAAGGGACGGGAGAATAAATAAAGGAGATAAGTAAAGGACGGGAGAATAAATAAAGGAGATAAGTAAAGGACGGGAGAATAAATAAAGGAGATAAGTAAAGGACGGGAGAATAAATAAAGGAGATAAGTAAAGGACGGGAGAATAAATAAAGGAGATAAGTAAAGGACGGGAGAATAAATAAAGGAGATAAGTAAAGGACGGGAGAATAAATAAAGGAGATAAGTAAAGGACGGGAAAATAAATAAAGGAGATAAGTAAAGGACGGGAGAATAAATAAAGGAGATAAGTAAAGGACGGGAGAAATAAATAAAGGAGATAAGTAAAGGACGGGAGAATAAATAAAGGAGATAAGTAAAGGACGGGAGAATAAATAAAGGAGATAAGTAAAGGGCGGGAGAATAAATAAAGGAGATAAGTAAAGGACGGGAGAATAAATAAAGGAGATAAGTAAAGGGCGGGAGAATAAATAAAGGAGATAAGTAAAGGACCGGAGAATAAATAAATGATATTAGTTATACCGACGTTTTTTACACACATATGCTGACAATAGTATGTGGAGTTAGCGATGGGGTGTGTGATAGCTGAAAACAGCTTACGACCGGAGACAAACATATTCCAGAACACACATACGCAGATGTAATGAGACCTTTGTTTTAATTAGTCAGCTCTACAGTTCTGTTGAACGTTATGGAAGCGATAGGGGGAAGAATAATTGTATCGGTGAAATGGGGGCGAGGGGGGGGGGGGTAATCAGCCTTTTACACAATTATTCTTATAACGAGCACTACAGCCCCTTGTGGGGCTGAGGCAGCTGGGTGGGTGGTGGGGCTGAGGCAGCTGGGTGGGTGGTAGCTTCGTCGGTCAAGTTTGAGGGGTTGTGGAGCGGCCTAGGGGCCGTTAGGAGACTCATCTGCAGCTAAGGGCAGTGACCAAACATACGGCAGCGGTGGAGTCAGAGCTTAAAAAAAGAGGACGGGAGAGTAAGATTTAACCATCTTGAAGCTGAGAAATTAAATCTAATCATGTACAAGCATCGTTAGTGTAATACTCACTTGACCGTATGTTATGTCGACAGAAATCCAACTATGGCATCGAGGCCTACGGCTCTGTCGACTGCAATATAGAACGAGAACTGTGTTTCCGTGAACACGCCTATGCATTTCCGTTTTACAAGAGGTACGTCGGAGGGTATGCAGTGGCTTCGGGAAGCCATTTTAAAATGTGGAACGAAAATGTTTAACCTAAACAGATGTAACAATTGTAAACATTTCCCCACTTCTGGAAGAAAATAGAAACTAAATTAACAGATGAAACTACTGAAACATTTTTCTACATTCACCTGGAACAGACTGAAGACAAAACTGAACGTCTGTAATAACTCCGATTCACGTTCGCACGTCAGCAAAAATAGGGAAACTAACCAGACAGAACAACTACTGCTCACGTCTACACATCATTAACAATTTGTAGACCGACTAAAGCGGACGGGAAAAAAACAACTATCTTTTACATATCAGTAACAACCTGGTGACTAAACTGAACTGATTTAATTACTTTACCTCACTTCCACACATCAGTAACAACCTGGTGACTAAACTGAACCGATAGAATTACTTTAACCTAATTCCAAACATCAGTAACGACCTCGGTGTGCAAATAATGAAGCTTATTGACTAACATCATCAACAGCTCCAGTCTGCGATAACAAACATCACAATTGCAGCGTATTGCCTAACATCATCAACAGCTACAGTCTGCGATAACAAACATCACAAATGTAGCTTATTGACTAACATCATCAACAGCTCCGGTCTGCGATAACAAACATCACAATTGCAGCGTATTGCCTAACATCATCAACAGCTCCAGCATCCGATAACCGGCTTCACTAGTGCAGCTTATTGACTAACATCATCAACTGCTCCAGTCTGCGATAACAAACATCACAATTGCAGCGTATTGCCTAACATCATCAACAGCTCCACCATCCGATAACCGGCTTTACTAGTGCAGCTTATTGTTTAACATCATCAACAGCTCCAGCCTCCTATAACCAACATCACTAGTGCAGCTTATTGCCTAACATCATCAACAGCTCCAGTCTGCGATAACAAACATCACAGATGCAGCTTATTGACTATCATCATCAACAGCTCCAGTCTGCAATAACAAACATCACAATTGCAGCGTATTGCCTAACATCATCAACAGCTCCAGCATCCGATAACCAACATCAATAGTGTAGCTTATTGTCTCACCTCATCAACAGCTCCAGCCTCCTATAACCAACATCACTAGTGTAGCTTATTGTCTCACCTCATCAACAGCTCCAGCCTCCTATAACCAACATCACTAGTGTAGCTTATTGTCTCACCTCATCAACAGCTCCAGCCTCCTATAACCAACATCACTAGTGCAGCTTATTGTCTCACCTCATCAACAGCTCCAGCCTCCTATAACCAACATCACTAGTGTAGCTTATTGTCTCACCTCATCAACAGCTCCAGCCTCCTAAAAGCAGCATCACTAGTGCAGCTTATTGTCTCACCTCATCAACAGCTCCAGCCTCCTATAACCAACATCATTAGTGCAGCTTATTGTCTCACCTCATCAACAGCCCCTGCCTCCTAAAAGCAGCATCACTAGTGCAGCTTATTGTCTCACCTCATCAACAGCTCCAGCCTCCTATAACCAACATCACTAGTGCAGCTTATTGTCTCACCTCATCAACAGCCCCTGCCTCCTATAACCAACATCACTAGTGTAGCTTATTGTCTCACCTCATCAACAGCCCCTGCCTCCTATAACCAACATCACTAGTGTAGCTTATTGTCTCACCTCATCAACAGCTCCAGCCTCCTATAACCAACATCACTAGTGTAGCTTATTGTCTCACCTCATCAACAGCCCCTGCCTCCTATAACCAACATCACTAGTGTAGCTTATTGTCTCACCTCATCAACAGCTCCAGCCTCCTATAACCAACATCACTAGTGTAGCTTATTGTCTCACCTCATCAACAGCTCCAGCATCCAATACTAAACATAACCACGACAGTTTATTTGCCTTAGTCATTAACAGCTTCTGCATTAAACATTACATCTAATGACGGAAATACAAGTGACTGTAGTGCATCGTTACAGTAGAAAGCTACAAATCAATGGACAAATTAAAGCAAGAAAACTGCAAAAATACTAAATAATTACCCATAGTTCTGCGATCGCATGCCAACAAACAGACTCATAGATGTTGTAGTGGCTGAAGTAGTTAGTCAACATCTCTTCTGACAACTGCAGACGGTTTTGTCATCAGGCAACAAAGTACGGTGCAGCATTTAACCACAAGTAGAAAGTCAAGTTGTGAAACTAGCAGAATCAGAAACAATCGAGAAGAGTTGCTAACCAAAACCTTAAGCAGAACTTCAATAAATCGTGTGCCAATACAACGTGTTTCTTGTCTTATTGAGTTTATGTCTCGTGTCTCTCTTGTTTTGTGGGATGAGGCAGGAGGGTCAGTTGTCTTGTGGGATGAGGCAGGAGGGTCAGTTGTCTTGTGGGATCAGGCAGGAGGGTCAGTTATGACAGGAGCTCACTAAATGTAAGGATGGTCATTAATGACTGCAATATTTTGATCTGTTTATGAAAATATTAGTGACTGCTATATGTTGTTATGTTTATGATAACATTAATGACTGCAATATGATAATCTCTTTATAAATATTAACCACTGCAATATGTTGATCTGTATGAAAACGTTGTTGAATGCAATATGTCGATCTGTTTATGAAAACATAATGATTGAGCTATGTTATCTGTTAAGGAAAAAAATGATTGCAATATGTTGATCTGTTTATGAAAACATTATTGATTGCAACATGTTGATCTGTTTCTCAAAACATAATGATTGCAATATGTTGCTCTGTTTATGAAAACATTAATGATTGCAATGTGTATCCTTGCTTATCTGCAATAATTACTGATGACGACTTTGCTGTTTCTGCACTTTAACATTCAGTCTCGGTTTGATTCCGTTTCTAGTCTGTTTTTCTTCCTCTGGGAGCCGCCCCAGTGTCTAGACAACTGAATCTGGATCTGAAGGTCGGGGGTTGATATCCACAAACCTCTAGACCTAATAAAAAAATGAGAGACTGGCTTCCGGGTCAACACAGTCTTAATTATAAACGAGGTAGATTTCTGGGAGGGAAGTCAGCGCGATTTTCACGTTTGCCAATGAGTGCCGACTAGCTCGATGTTGACTACTTTAGCCACTGAGTGCCGACTAGCTCGATGTTGACTACTTTAGCCACTGAGTGCCGACTAGCTCGATGTTGACTACTTTAGCCACTGAGTGCCGACTAGCTCGATGTTGACTACTTTAGCCACTGAGTGCCGACTAGCTCGATGTTGACTACTTGAGCCACTGAGTGCTGACTAGCGCGATGTTGACTACTTGAGCCACTGAGTGCCGACTAGCTCGATGTTGACTACTTTAGCCACTGAGTGCCGACTAGCTCGATGTTGACTACTTTAGCCACTGAGTGCCGACTAGCTCGATGTTGACTACTTGAGCCACTGAGTGCTGACTAGCGCGATGTTGACTACTTTAGCCACTGAGTGCTGACTAGCGCGATGTTGACTACTTGAGCCACTGAGTGCCGACTAGCGCGATGTTGACTACTTTAGCCACTGAGTGTTGACTAGCCCGATGTTGACTACTTTAGCCACTGAGTGCCGACTAGCTCGATGTTGACTACTTGAGCCACTCACTTGTGTGTGGGGCCATTTAGACATCTGTTGTGCCACTCTGTTTTCATGCTGTCGTTATGTTCTACCTATGGAAGTCAACTGCTACTTACATGTAAACTAATACATGCGATTGGATTTAGTATAACGAGCTACTGGTTCTTCAATAGATGGAGAGTGAATAGGAGTGGTCTTGTTCCGCACCACTGGGACAGCGACGGCAAAAGAAACGTTTTAAAGATGTATGTTTTCAGTTGGATGAATGCTTCCAATTTGCGAGCTGTGATTTCACTGGGGTTGAATTATGTGGGATGATGCGGAGTTTGATAAATCCTGTGGGGTACACATTTAGACATAAAGTAATTTTTGTGGTTTAAATTTTTGTTGTCTGTGTATCCACGGTACAAATCTTTCTGACACGGTTAAAAAATTCCACATCAAGCCATGTTTTTATTTAATAGAAACAACATTGTAGAAGTTTAAGTACTTGCCAGTCGATGAATCTTTACGGTACACTGTTAGAACATTTGAGTAACAGTCTCAACCAAAGTAGATGTTGGGACATTTGAGTAACAGTCTCAACAAAAGTAGATGTTGGAACATTCGAGTAACAGTCTCAACAAAAGTAGATGTTGGAACATTTGAGTAACTGTCTCAACCAAAGTAGATGTTGGAACATTTGAGTAACAGTCTCAACCAAAGTAGATGTTGGAACATTTGAGTAACTGTCTCAACTAAAGTAGATGTTGGAACATTTGAGTAACTGTCTCAACTAAAGTAGATGTTGGAACATTTGAGTAACTGTCTCAACCAAAGTAGATGTTGGAACATTTGAGTAACAGTCTCAACCACAGTAGATGTTGGAACATTTGAGTAACCGTCTCAACCAAAGTAGATGTTTGAACATTTGAGTAACTGTATCAGTTCCCTTACTTCTGTGTCTACGGCCGCAGGAATCTGATCGAGACAGTACCTTCCGAGTGTGATCACAACCTTAGAGGCTAAGTCTATACATGTGGATTGGGCTAGACAAAAAAGCCATGTTATCCATGTAGATGGGGCGAGACAGAAATACCCAGGTTATCCATTTTGATAGGGCGAGACAGGAAGGTAATCCCTGATTCTGGTGATGGTTAGGTATGTCGAACACATGGTACACCAGATAACAGATCAACATGTTGCAATCATTGTTTTTCCTTAACAAATCAACATAGCGCAAACATTATGTTTCACCTGTGCCAGATGTCATGGCTCCGTCGCATTTGTCGCCAGTGATATATCAGGGATGACGGCAGAGGTCAACTCACTAAACGCAGTGTGCTTCTGGGAGCTCTGATATGGGAAAGGAGAAAAGAAAGCCTGAAGGGATACAGTCACAGGTGTGTATGATTTTGATCAAAGAATAACACCAGAAGATAAGGTTCTATATTTTTAACGTCCCCCAAACACGAAATTCCCGTGGGAATTCCACAGCTGACTTGACAGTCCATTATTTCAAGGGGTGCAAGTGTGCTGCTGCGTGCTGCTGTTTTTGAGTGTTCATCAAGTGTCTTATGGTGTGACATATTTCTGTCTGTTGGTGCGCATTTGGCTGCTTGTTGATGCGGTCTACAAAATTAGTCATGTTTTTAGAACATGTCAACATGTGAGTACGTAGCGTAGTTGGTATCACATCCGCCTTATAAATGAAAGATGCCGCGTTCAATGCCTACGTTGATGCTTTTCATCCATTGTGAATTTCTTCTTTTTTTTTTTAAATGAAATGTAAATTGTGTGTGTGTGTGTGTGTGTGTGTGTGCGTGCGTGCGTGCGTGCGTGCGTGCGTGGGTGGGTGGGTGGGTGGGTGGGTGGGTGGGTGGGTGGGTGGGTGTGTGTGTGTGTGTGTGTGTGTGTGTGTGTGTGTGTGTTGTCACAACGGTTTGTTTTTTCCACTACAACGTGTTTTTTTTTTACTACATGTAAAATGTGCACTTTGGCTATAATATGAACTCTATGTGCAATCGCAGGAAATGCTATTTGGGGTACTGGGGGGGGGGGGGGGGGGCTAAAAAGGGCCAAACATTCTACATGTATACTGTTGGGTTCACGCACGAATTGACAATCACAGAGATTTTACACGTTAGTAGAACTGGACTGAGGTCAAACTGCGGTGGCAGAAGAGACGACGGACTAGTGGTCTTGCGGCGGCCAGAATCTAGCTATGTCTGCTAGAATGGTTGCAAACAAGTCGGCTGTGGAATTCCCACGGGAATTTCGTGTTTGGGGGATGTTAAAAATATAGAACCTCATCTTATACTCATCCTATTACAACAACAACAAAAGAAACAGTGCAAATAACATCAACTGCTACTGCTGCTGCTGCTACAACAACAACAACTACCACTAACAGAAATACAACAATTTATCATTATCCACATGCATCCTACTGTTACTACAACATTTTTTTGAAGAAACAATACTAAGTCTACTAACCCAAAACAACCATGTCGTAAGAAGTCATTAATCAGGAGTGTTTCCTCTGAAGTCGGAGTGCCTCTGCCTAAGAGATGGCGAATCAGTACATAAAAGCCAGATCTGTAAAACAGACATGTACGCAAAACTGAACTTAAGTCCAGAAGGAGACGAACAACGAGAATTGTCAGCCGGAGTTTACAGCCGGTGAATGCTAAACAAACAGAAGAATACTTAAAATAACGAAAACACACACCAGAATAAAAACTGAGATACCTACAGGCATTCTCAGAACCACCGGCCTAGACAGGTTGATAGAGATTCTCCAGAATGGCCTATTGATTTATTTATAAACATGACGTCAGGAAGAAGTGTGGCCAGGACGTCGACTCGTGGATTATAGAATCGATTACAAGTACCACAATTACAAAGGCGAGTAATCAAACAGAATTAGAATCGTTGCTGTCCATTCTGTGTTTTTAGGTGTTTGATAACATGTGATTATAAACTACATGTATAAGCTAAAACATTTGGCAGAAATAAACCCGACCATAAATACAACCGAATGCTGCTAACAGCAAGTTAAACGTAGTCGATATGGATAATTTAACTTGAACCCTGTCTAAGTAAAAAAAAAAAAAAATAGGCCGGGGGGGGGGGGAAGTGTTGTGAAACATTCTTGCCGAAAGTGAATGATGTGGGTCGAAAGGTGCAGCTATCGCTGCCTAGCTGTAAACCACAATCGAATGTGCTAATCACTCTTCTAATGGCGAATGCCGCATCAGAAGACACAAGCAGCAGCAGCAGAAGAAGAAGAATACAAGGAAGAAAAAGAAGTGGAAGAGAAAAAAAAAGAAGATGAAAAATAAGAAGAAGAAGACGAGGAAGAAGAAAAAGAAGAAAAGGAATACTATTATTAATAATAATAATAATTCTAATAATGATAATAATAATAATAATAATAATGATAATAATAATAATGATAATAATAATAATAATATTAATAATAATAATAAAATAATAATAATAATAATATAAATAATAATAATAATAATAATAATAATAATAATAATAATAAGAAGAAGAAGAAGAAGAAGAAGAGGAGGAGAAGAAGAAGAAGAAGAAGAAGAAGAAGAAGAAGAAGAAGAAGAAGAAGAAGAAGAAGAAGAAGAGCCTTAAGTCAAGGCATAGAGGGGCGTCAACGCACTGATAAATCGCAGACTGTAGAGAGGCCTAATCGCCCATGCCAATCGGCTAGGCACTTAATGATGATGATAATGATATGGCTATAACGGTTAAATGGGGTTTGTGGGGTTTGCACCCGTGTGATTCCTATTCTTGAGATGTTAGTGCTGCAGACTTGAATCATGGAAGAACATCGCTCAAGCCAACACTGTCAGTCAGTCCACCATCCCCGGCCGACGTGCAGAGGTCAACTCAGAACGACCCTGACTTTGCCTGTAAGAAGTGGTCAATAACAGGGCTGCCGAAGTTGCGCAACATTTGGTACTGTTTGACCAGTACTGAGCAAAACTTTACTTTTGGTACCAGAGAATTTTAAAGAATCACTCTCCTTTGAAGACTTCGACAATAAATGCATTGATAAGATCACATTTATTGCTCCATGACATTAAATTCAGCAGCTAGAAGCCGCCACAACTCTGTCTGATATACTGAGCGAAAATAAACAGTACTACGATGATGTCATGGATACATAATATCTCTCTCTCTCTCTCACTCTCTCTATCTATCTCTCCACACACACACACACACACACACATATATACCTATATATATATATATATATATATATATATATATATATATATATATATATATATATATATATATATATATATATATATATACTTTTTGATGTGCTTTGCTACTTTAAAAAACAAAAAAAAAAACTGGTACTTCTGCTTATCTCTACATCTAAAGGAATGCCTCGCAGCATCAATGGAGGAAGCAATCGCAGAAACCGGCCCTTCTTTTCGCTTTGTATAGACTTCTTTTTCTGGTCCAACTCTTTCTCCGTTAGTGCTGTTTGTGATTCCATGCTCTGTTATTTGCCGATTTTTTTTACATGGCTAAACCATTTGATCCTTTGTCTGTCGATATAGTTCAATATTGATTTTGTGCCAACTCTCCTCCGGATATCATCGATAATAGATCGATCTTTCCTTGTTACATATCGCATAGTATATAAACATTTCGTTTATGTCATGTCTATTTTTTTTAATCTGTATTCTTGAGACATTGTTCATGTGTGACATTTAAAACATAGTGTTGGTAAGAATATTGCATTAAACACAGCATTCCTTTAATTTGGTGTTTATATTCACATGCTTGCATTTCAATACTGGCACAATTTTTCCTATGACTTGATTGGCTTTATGGCATCTTTACTGCATTTATTTATTCATTCTTCTGTTTTCCGAAAAAAATTCTTTCTCGTTTTGTGCACTTCTTCGCCTGCTTTAAACTGCTGTTTATCAATTTTGATGCTGTGGTACTTTTCCTCAAATAATTTCGGTAGCCCTGAACTTGTCAATATGCAGCGACCCAGAAGTCAATGTGACGTCAGCTCAGGGTCAGGGCGGGTAGCTTGTTATTGTTCACTTCCCGCAGCCATTGTCAACCATGATTAGCTGCTTGAACTGTTTAGGACTTTCTGACGGGACATTGAAGTCTTGAATGTCAGCATTAGGTAAGTTTATGTCGTTGCTGTCATTTGTCATCTCTATCAGAACTCAAATGAAAACTGTACATCCCAATTTTAATCTTAAAGGTTCAACAGGATATTTTTGAAAAATAACTTTTACTTTTTACTTTGTGTAGTGAGTTAAGTGAGCAGTAATCGCTTGTTGTAATGACACAATGCTAGTGAATATGATCTAAATATTCTTAGTACAATCTCTCTTAATCACAGACCAAAAGGATTCCAACACAGCAATATTGGAAACAGTACAGATTAACAATTTTCTTGAAAAGTTCCATGATATATAAAATATAAAATATATTACTAAGATAATTCAATTAATACTTGATATCCCACTTATAACCTTGAAGGTTAAACACTTGCAAACAACACAATGTAGATATCCCACTTATAACCTTGAAGGTTAAACACTTGCAAACAACACAATGTAGATATCCCACTTATAACCTTGAAGGTTAAACACTTGCAAACAACAACACAATGTAGATATCCCACTTATAACCTTGAAGGTTAAACACTTGCAAACAACAACACAATGTAGATATCCCACTTATAACCTTGAAGGTTAAACACTTGCAAACAACAACACAATGTAGATATTCCACTTATAACCTTGAAGGTTAAACACTTGCAACCAACAACACAATGTAGATACCCCACTTATAACCTTGAAGGTTAAACACTTGCAAACAACAACACAATGTAGATATCCCACTTATAACCTTGAAGGTTAAACACTTGCAAACAACAACACAATGTAGATATCCCACTTATAACCTTGAAGGTTAAACACTTGCAAACAACAACACAATGTAGATATCCCACTTATAACCTTGAAGGTTAAACACTTGCAAACAACAACACAATGTAGATATCCCACTTATAACCTTGAAGTTTACAAGTAAACACACTTGCAAACAACAGCACAATGGAGATATCCCACTTATAAACTTGAAGGTTAAACACCTGTAAACAACAGCACAATATGCCAACTGCCAGTTTACAAGTAAATGCTAAAGAATAAGAAGAATTAACGGTGTTAACCATGATTGTTATGTTATAGCAATATCTTTGCACATTCGGCATCCCTATACATGCTCAGTCTTCCGATGCAGCAGTCAATCCGAAGTACCTATACTGATTGATCCCATGAGGAGTTAATTGTATTATCTTCTGTCTTTACCTTGAAGACAGCATAGACATGCTTCACCAGTCTTAACATCCTCGGTCACACAGTCATGTTAGCATCAGAGATTTGCCCTTATCCCCCAGTCTGATCCTTACAACATTGATAATATCAGCTCTTTCCATGCTTCTTTCCATTTGCATTGATGCCTTACTTGCAAGCTGGTCAGCTCTTTCATTACCATGTACTCCTGAGCACCCAGGTGTCTAGATACAGATGATGGAGGTTAACTGTGACTTTCTAATGCTTTCTACCCATTTGGAGAGTAGACTCTCTGTAGAGATTTTCTGAAGCATGTTCATAGTTCTGCTACCCATGTGAGTGTTCTGAAAGCAACAGTTATCTCAGTGGTCATGCTTGACATGGTTGTCTGGTAAGCACAGGTATCCTTTTTATTGTTTTCCCTATCCTTTGTTCTGGGAATGTGTGATTTGTGAGGACTATTATCACAGCACTCCGGACGGATCCATAGGTGCTCCGATCTCCTCCTTAATAGCTCCACAGAAGTAGAACAACTGATCATGCCCATATGTTGAATAACCAGATGTCTTGTGCCCTTGATGAAATGTTCATATCTGGCTTCTCTGGATTGCACCCTGATGTCTAACACCCTGGACAAGGAGTCCTGCTTGTGGTCGTGATCTTCTCTGCGACATGCAGCTTGTATGGCATTAATGACATCATTCCTGTCTTGTCATGGGCCAGTCATGGTAACTGTCTTGCCTACCAGATGTTTTCTGCACGATCATTGCCCTGAACACCTGTGCACCATGCCATGTTTGTCCTATAGAATTCAATCCTGGAGGAAGAAAACAAAAAGGTTATAAATTCTCTAACAAGGATGTGGGAGTCGCTGTGGCGTAGCGGACACTCGCATGTGGATCGGAAGGTCATGGGTTTGCTTTCTGGCGGAGCCGGATTTTTTTCAAAAAGGACCTTGACTCCCAGGTCGACCCAGCCTTGAGTGGTTATCGGGTGCAGACCTGGGAAGTACAGGCGCCCGGGTGTTGCTGACCACATCACCCATCTTGTGCTGATTAGTCTATATAAATATAGGTCTAGCCCTATATGCCTAAAGGTGTGGAAAAGGAACCTTTAATTACTTTTACTGAAACAAGGATGTGATTTCTGAATCTTTTCCCAGTTTGCCTAACTCTGAGAGCCAAACACTGAGCTCATTCTGCCCGAGTACACTGGGTAACTACCAGAGCTAACTGGCCAACTGAAGTGGTGTGTGTATGGAGTGTCAGTGAGTCTACAATGCAGACAAGTATCTATAACACTGGAGATTGGCTGATTGCAGGCAGTTTTGTGTAAGTATAAATATTGTAGTCTTTAATTTTTGTATGTTACTTTCTTTTTCTTTGGCATTCACCCTTAAAAGAGCGGTTGCCACATTGCATTGTGGTTTACAGTACTGAAACATTTGCTGTCTACTTTTATGTAATTTTTACACATGACAGCCACCTTTACTTCCCATAACTTTACCTAATACCCATTTTAAGGCTAGACCTGTGTTTTTATAGATCAGTCAGCACTTGAAGGTTGAAGTTCTCAACATATCAAGCCGTCATTCACTTGTTACGTATCAGTTAATTTACTGAGTTGTTTCAAATTCTAAAGATGCAGTCCTGTAGCACCTAGTGTATTTTATTATCAGCAGCGGTCCTGGGTACTGGCATTATGAGAGCTGATAGACTGAAATGGTTGGGGCATATTGAAATGTCAAATGACAGAGGTAAAAACTGTATACACAAGGGAGATGAGTGGTCGTAGACCACGAGGCAGACCAAGAAGACGATGGAGAGACCTGCAAACACTTGTCACCAAATGGAAAGAGAAGGCCAACCAGAGAGATGAGTGGAGGCGGGTGATATCTGCAGCAGTGAACCTCAAGGGCTTGGAATGCTGAAGAAGAAAAAAAGCAGAAGCAGTCCAGGGTTTAATTCCTAATGATGGCAGAATTGTTTTAATTGTAAGACCATTGTGGTTTTGTGAATGGGAACCTGCCTAGTACAAAAGGTGTCATAGAATTATTGTATCTCTTGACTTTAGAACAGTCTTCCTATTTGGTTGTCTGGTGAGCTCCAGGTGTCTATGGAACTGGGATCTGTGGTATCATTGACAAAATACCACTCAACTTTAGAATGCAATTGTTTTTCAACTTCGGATATTTATAAATGATAAACAGTTTTTCAGTAGGACTGTTAAAAAGTCTCGGGTTCATGGCAGACTTTTGAAAACCAGAAATTAATCCACTGAACTATGACAAAGAAGCACAGGGAAAGGGGAACGAGGTATGTATACAAAACAAAAAAGACGTTTGGATCAAGCCTTTCTCAACATACGCCACAACATGCTGGGGGTGGGTGAATAACTATGAAATATAGGAAAGGGAAAAAGTGTAGAACAAATAAAATAAATGGAACGAAAATAATAATAATACTAATAGTAATCATAAAACAGGCGTAATCGGAGTAATAGTCGTAATAAAAGGGCAATAACTGCACCAATAATACTGTTTTCTCTGCTTTAATCACTTTGAAAATGAGGCCAACAACTTTGAGCTGTTTGAGAACCACTGCGCTAAATTCTAACTGGCATGTATGACATTAACTCCTGTAGGTGGCTGGATATTTGACCTCTGTGACAACACCTGGCCAATCTGACTTGATAGTCTCAGATGTAAATGCTGGATTCATGGATAGAATGAATGTTGGCGAGAACAGGATCCTGGCCTGGCTGACGGATACCAACGAAAGCAGCAATGAGATAATTCAGATCTTGGACCCCCTAAGTAAGAATCTTGGCAATGTTTGTCTGGTTTGTAAGAGTCTTGTGTTTGTCTGTTTTGTTAGTCTTATGTTTGTCTAGTTTGTGAGTCTTATGTTTGTCTAGTTTGTGAGTCTTATGTTTGTCTGTTTTGTTAGTCTTATGTTTGTCTGTTCTGTAAGTCTTATTCGGATGGGTACATAAAACTGTTATTACTTAGAGATGTGTGACAAACCAGCTTGAATTCACCAGTGACAGTGATATTGCGACCCAGCTGTCTGCGGCACAGCCTGATGATGTTGTCCTGTTCATGACCGAAGCTGATGTTGACAGCTTTCTTACATCTGTCAGCAAACATCCCTGTGGTAAAGTCACTGTTTTTCCTGCCGCCAAACCATTTCCCCAGGGTAATCTATTGTGCTTGTTTGACATTGTTTTGGGAGACATAATCCAGCTGTGACTCGCTGCAGCCCACGGCCGGTGTTCGAAACTGGACGGTTCCAGGGGTTTACCCAGCCTCTAGAAAATAGGTACCAGAGTTAACACTCTGGGGTAAATGGAGGAATGTTGCTGTAGCTACAGAGTTGTGTGTGGACGGCTACACAGGCAGACAGCTTCTTATCAGCTGTCCGTTCTGGCGGCAGAACACATCTGGTTTATAACCGTGTGCTATGATGCTGGTTTACATTTCCCAACTTTACCTTTACATTGTTTAGTTTCTTAGAAACAGAATTCAGTTGTCCTTGCTTTTGGAGCAGGTATTTATTTATGAAAGGATTAGCTTCACTGCACCATGTTTTATCCAAAATGGCTGTCTCTCTCTCTCTGCAGAAAAGCTGATTGACTGCTGAAAAGTTATTAAAAAAATGCATAGTTCAAATGACAATCCCTGGGAATGCCTCCCCCCCCCCCCCCCCCCCCCCCAAAAAAAACTGCTCTTGACGTGAATAGTGCAGTCTAAAACTGAGGCAGATGGCTCGATCCCTTGGCTTTCCTCCATATTTTAACACACTGTCTACCAAATCCATTAACCTTTGCACTTTCCCAGATACCTGCTTTATTTAGTGTTTACTAAAAATGCCATAGCTTCACAACTATTTTTCATAAACTCGTAATATTTTTTTTCCATTAAATTTAATAGGGAACAAATTTTAAGAACAAAAATTATGTAATCTTGTTTCATGTCATCAGATGGCTGTAGATTGGTCCAAAACTTTAGTCTGTCCACAACAACAATATGTTTCTCTTTTTTCTGTGACTTATTGCAGTCCCGTCGTTTAGTCCATGGTAGAACTCCCTATGTAATCATTGTACGGTCAAGAGTATCCCATGTACGGTTTTAGTGAGGATGAACCTTTAATGTAATATTTTAACGAGAGCGAGCGCTCAGTGTATTTTTCAAATTAGTACTAGCTCCAAATGTAATGTCTCCTCCGCACTTAACATCTCTCCCTCAGATTCAACACTAGCTCTGTTGTCTAGGTGTTATGTCACAGTTCCTTCCAGCCAAACTTCTCTTCTCTCCAACTGTCACACATCTTTAAATGACAGTCGACGACAGTTGACAGCACTTCTCTGGTTTATTATTGTCAATACAACACAAGCGACAAGAGTCAACAGTAGAACTAATCACACCATTCGGGGCAAGCTCGCCTCGCTCACACTCCAAGTCTCCAGCCACGCTTCAGGCGATGGACACTGGCATGTACACGTTGGCATAACCAACAGGCCGTAGAACACAACTGCTGTCCTGAACAATAATTCAACACAGCTCCGCTCCTTGTCGCTCAGAACTAACATTCACTTGATTCTCACACAGATCCACGTTTATACTTATCATTCTGGATTCAATTTAACTTCCTTTCAATCTGGGGTCCAGTCACAGAATGACAACCTCATTCTCAATCCCCCAGATCTTGCATTCACACGTGATTTGCTCAGTTCTGTCTTTTCACCATCTGCCCATGAAACCCATGCTATCAGGGACTTCCCCAGTTCTGTCACTCAGTCATACCCTGATGTTATCCCTATTTATAGCTTCATTACACAAGTAAATGACTTCAGAACTAGATACATGACTTTAGAACTGGATGCATGACTTTAGAAGTAGATACAAGACTTCTGAACTAGACACAAGACTTTATAACTAGACAAGACTTTATAACTAGATACCTGACTTTAGAAGTAGATACCAGACTTCCAAACTAGATACAGGACTTTATAACTAGATACACGACTTTAGAATTAGATGCATGGCTTTACAACTGTATAAATTACTTATAACTAGATGCATGACTTTACAACTGTATAAATTACTTAGAACTAGATGCATGACTTTACAACTGTATAAATTACTTAGAACTAGATGCATGACTTAACAACTGTATAAATTACTTAGAACTAGATGCATGACTTTACAACTGTATAAATTACTTAGAACTAGATGCATGACTTTACAACTGTATAAATTACTTAGAACTAGATGCATGACTTTACAACTGTATAAATTACTTAGAACTAGATGCATGACTTTACAACTGTATAAATTACTTAGAACTAGATGCATGACTTTACAACTGTATAAATTACTTAGAACTAGATGCATGACTTACAACTGTATAAATTACTTAGAACTAGATGCATGACTTTACAACTGTATAAATTACTTAGAACTAGATGCATGACTTTACAACTGTATAAATTACTTAGAACTAGATGCATGACTTTACAACTGTATAAATTACTTAGAACTAGATGCATGACTTTACAACTGTATAAATTACTTAGAACTAGATGCATGACTTTACAACTGTATAAATTACTTAGAAGAATAGATGCATGACTTTACAACTGTATAAATTACTTAGAACTAGATGCATGGCTTTACAACTGTATAAATTACTTAGAACTAGATGCATGACTTTACAACTGTATAAATTACTTAGAACTAGATGCATGCCTTTACAACTGTATAAATTATTAGAACTAGATGCATGACTTTACAAACTGTATAAATTACTTAGTAGATGCATGACTTTACAACTGTATAAATTACTTAGAACTAGATGATAAATGCTTAGAACTAGATGCATGACTTAGAACAACTGTATAAATTACTTAGAACTAGATGCATGACTTTACAACTGTATAAATTACTTAGAACTAGATGCATGACTTTACAACTGTAGATGCATGAACTAGATGCATGACTTTACAACTGTATAAATTACTTAGAACTAGATGCATGACTTTACAACTGTATAAATTAGAACTTAGAACTAGATGCATGACTTAGAACAGACTGTATGTATAATTACTTAGAACTAGATGCATGACTTTACAACTGTATAAATTACTTAGAACTAGATGCATGACTTTACAACTGTATAACTGTATAAATTACTTAGGACTAGATGCATGACTTAACAACCGTATAAATTACTTAGAACTAGATGCATGACTTAACAACCGTATAAATTACTTAGAACTAGATGCCTGACTTTACAACTGTATAAATTACTTAGAACTAGATGCATGACTTTACAACTGTATAACTGTTTTAATTACTTAGAACTAGATGCATGACTCTAAAACTGTATAAATTACTGAGAACTAGATGCATGACTTTACAACTGTATAAATTACTTAGAACTAAATGCATGACTTTACAACTGTATACATTACTTAGAATTAGATGCATGACTTTACAACTGTATAAATTACTTAGAACTAGATGCATGACTTTACAACTGTATAAATTACTTAGAACTAGATGCATGACTTTACAACTGTATAACTGTATAAATTACTTAGAACTAGATGCATGACTTTACAACTGTATAAATTACTTAGAACTAGATGCATGACTTTACAACTGTATAAATTACTTAGAACTAGATGCATGACTTTACAACTGTATAAATTACTTAGAACTAGATGCATGACTTTACAACTGTATAAATTACTTAGAACTAGATGCATGACTTTACAACTGTATAAATTACTTAGAACTAGATGCATGACTTTACAACTGTATAAATTACTTAGAACTAGATGCATGACTTTACAACTTAGAACTAGATGCATGACTTTACAACTGTATAAATTACTTAGAACTAGAACTAGATGCATGACTTTACAACTGTATAAATTACTTAGAACTAGATGCATGACTTTAACTGTGTAAATTACTTAGAACTAGATGCATGACTTTACAACTGTATAAATTACTTAGAACTAGATGCATGACTTTACAACTGTATAAATTACTTAGAACTAGATGCATGACTTTACAACTGTATAAATTACTTAGAACTAGATGCATGACTTTACAACTGTATAAATTACTTAGAACTAGATGCATGACTTTACAACTGTATAAATTACTTAGAACTAGATGCATGACTTTACAACTGTATAAATTACTTAGAACTAGATGCATGACTTTACAACTGTATAAATTACTTAGAACTAGATGCATGACTTTACAACTGTATAAATTACTTAGAACTAGATGCATGACTTTACAACTGTATAAATTACTTAGAACTAGATGCATGACTTTACAACTGTATAAATTACTTAGAACTAGATGCATGACTTTACAACTGTATAAATTACTTAGAACTAGATGCATGACTTTACAACTGTATAACTGTATAAATTACTTAGAACTAGATGCATGACTTTACAACTGTATAAATTACTTAGAACTAGATGCATGACTTTACAACTGTATAAATTACTTAGAACTAGATGCATGACTTTACAACTGTATAAATTACTTAGAACTAGATGCATGACTTTACAACTGTATAAATTACTTAGAACTAGATGCATGACTTTACAACTGTATAAATTACTTAGAACTAGATGCATGACTTTACAACTGTATAAATTACTTAGAACTAGATGCATGACTTTACAACTGATGCATAAATATAAATTACTTAGAACTAGATGCATGACTTTACAACTGTATAAATTACTTAGAACTAGATGCATGACTTTACAACTGTATAAATTACTTAGAACTAGATGCATGACTTTACAACTGTATAAATTACTTAGAACTAGATGCATGACTTTACAACTGTATAAATTACTTAGAACTAGATGCATGACTTTACAACTGTATAAATTACTTAGAACTAGATGCATGACTTTACAACTGTATAAATTACTTAGAACTAGATGCATGACTTTACAACTGTATAAATTACTTAGAACTAGATGCATGACTTTACAACTGTATAAATTACTTAGAACTAGATGCATGACTTTACAACTGTATAAATTACTTAGAACTAGATGCATGACTTTACAACTGTATAAATTACTTAGAACTAGATGCATGACTTTACAACTGTATAAATTACTTAGAACTAGATGCATGACTTTACAACTTTAGAAATTACTGAACTAGATGCATGACTTTACAACTGTATAAATTACTTAGAACTAGATGCATGACTTTACAACTGTATAAATTACTTAGAACTAGATGCATGACTTTACAACTGTATAAATTACTTAGAACTAGATGCATGACTTTACAACTGTATAAATTACTTAGAACTAGATGCATGACTTTACAACTGTATAAATTACTTAGAACTAGATGCATGACTTTACAACTGTATAAATTACTTAGAACTAGATGCATGACTTTACAACTGTAAAAATTACTATAGAACTAGATTCTGAGATACACCCATCTGATCAGAACTAGATGCATGACTTTACAACTGTATAAATTACTTAGAACTAGATGCATGACTTTACAGGCTGTATAAATTACTTAGAACTAGATGCATGACTTTACAACTGTATAAATTACTTAGAAATAGATGCATGACTTTCTTTGTATTATTTACTAGAACTAGCCAATGGCTCTTCAACTGTTCAGCTTACTTAAGAACTAGATGCATTCGTTCTTACTTTATGACCAATATAATTTATGCATGACTTTACAACTTACTATACAACTGTATAAATTTACTTAGAACTAGATGTGTCTTTACAACTGTATAAAATTACTTAGAACTTGCATGACTTTACAACTGTATAAATTGCATGCTCTTAGAAAAATCATGACCTTTGTAATTCTATCTGTACTTCCAAATTTATTCAGTTGTTTTAGTCTTTGAAGAGCACTTAGAACTAGTTTATTCTTGACATTGTGTCACCATTGTTGGTAATTTACTTAGAACAAGATATATGAAATTTTCCACCACTTCCAATCTTTACTTAGAACATAGATGCATGACTTTTACAACTGTATAAATTACTTAGTATAGATGCATGATCTTTACAACTGTATAAATTACTTAGAACTAGATGCATGATTTTACAACTGTATAAATTACTTAGAACTAGATGCATGACTTTTCAAACAACTGTATGATGTACTTAGTAATACTGCATGATCAGCTTACATTGTATAAATTACTTAGAAAAGATGCAGAAGGTAGTTTACAACTGTATAAATTACTTAGAACTAGATGCATGGCTTTACAACTGTCTCTAATTACTTAGAACTAGATGCATGACTTTACAACTGTATAAATTACTTAGAACTAGATACATGGCTTTACAACTGTATAAATTACTTAGAACTAGATGCATGACTTTACAACTGTATAAATGATTTAGAACTAAACGGGTATGACTTACCCAACTGTATAAATTACTTAGAAGGAAAGGAGATGCATGACTTACAACTGTATAAATTACTTAGAACTAGATGCATGCCTTTACAACTGTATAAATTACTTAGAACTAGATGCATGACTTTACAACTGTATAAATTACTTAGAACTAGATGCATGACTTTACAACTGTATAAATTACTTAGAACTAGATGCATGACTTTACAACTGTATAAATTACTTAGAACTAGATGCATGACTTTACAACTGTATAAATTACTTAGAACTAGATGCATGACTTTAGAATAAGATGCATGCCTTAACAACTATAAATTACTTAGAACTAGATGCATGACTTTACAACTGTATAAATTACTTAGAACTAGATGCATGACTTTACAACTGTATAAATTACTTAGAACTAGATGCATGACTTTACAACTGTATAAATTACTTAGAACTAGATGCCTGACTTTACAACTGTATAAATTACTTAGAACTAGATGCCTGACTTTACAACTGTATAAATTACTTAGAACTAGATGCATGACTTTACAACTGTATAAATTACTTAGAACTAGATGCATGACTTTACAACTGTATAAATTACTTAGAACTAGATGCATGACTTTACAACTGTATAAATTACTTAGAACTAGATGCATGACTTTACAACTGTATAAATTACTTAGAAGTAGATGCATGCCTTAACAACTGTATAAATTACTTAGAACTAGATGCATGACTTAACAACTATAAAAATTACTTAGAACTAGATGCATGACTTTACAACTGTATAAATTACTTAGAACTAGATGCAGGGCTTTACAACTGTATAAATTACTTAGAACTAGATGCATGACTTTACAACTGTATAAATTACTTAGAACTAGATGCATGACTTTACAACTGTATAAATTACTTAGAACTAGATGCATGCCTTTACAACTGTATAAATTACTTAGAACTAGATGCATGACTTTACAACTGTATAAATTACTTAGAACTAGATGCATGACTTTACAACTGTATAAATTACTTAGAACTAGATGCATGACTTTACAACTGTATAAATTTTACTTAGAACTAGATGCATGACTTTACAACTGTATAAATTACTTAGAACTAGATGCATGACTTTACAACTGTATAAATTACTTAGAACTAGATGCATGACTTTACAACTGTATAAATTACTTAGAACTAGATGCATGACTTTACAACTGTATAAATTACTTAGAACTAGATGCCTGACTTTACCACTGTATAAATTACTTAGAACTAGATGCCTGACTTAACAACTGTATAAATTACTTAGAACTAGATGCATGCCTTTACAACTGTATAAATTACTTAGAACTAGATGCATGACTTTAGAATAAGATGCATGCCTTAACAACTATAAATTACTTAGAACTAGATGCATGACTTAACAACTGTATAAATTACTTAGAACTAGATGCATGGCTTTACAGCTGTATAAATTACTTAGAACTAGATGCATGACTTTACAACTGTATAAATTACTTAGAACTAGATGCATGACTTTACAACTGTATAAATTACTTAGAACTAGATGCATGACTTTACAACTGTATAAATTACTTAGAACTAGATGCATGACTTTACAACTGTATAAATTACTTAGAACTAGATGCATGACTTTACAACTGTATAAATTACTTAGAACTAGATGCATGCCTTAACAACTGTATAAATTACTTATAACTAGATACCTGACTTTAGAATTAGATGCATGACTTAACAACTGTATAAATTACTTAGAACTAGATGCATGCCTTAACAACTGTATAAATTACTTAGAACTAGATACCTGACTTTATAATTAGATGCATGCCTTAACAATTGTATAAATTACTTAGAACTAGATATCTGACTTAAGAACTAGATGCATGACTTTACAACTGAATTAATGACTTGTTTTGTAGCCAAAAATTCCTGTTTTGATGATGTCTCGTTGATGTTTTTGGTCATCAGGCAACGAATGCGGTTCGAACCTGCCAGCAACTTTTTTTCTGGCTAAAATCTTGCACTAAAATTTTATGAAGGGTCTCTCTAGTAACACCAGATTCATCTGCCATCATCCTGACAGTAAAACAACGATCTTCTTGTATCCGTTCTGCGACTTTTGCTATGAATTCATCATTACAAACAGAAATTGGGCGTTCAGGTCTAGTTAGTTGCATTAGTAATAATTTCTACACCACTTTTGAATCATAAATACCACCTGAAAATCTGTGCACCAGTAAATAAATATCCCCATAAACTTGTCGCATCAATTCAACTGTCTCAATGGCGCTTTTTCTGAGTTTTAAACCAAATTTAAAGTTAGATTTTTTGCTCCATGCTAATTTTGTAACAATGCACATCTAACTAGGTCAACAAAATGGCGGCTTGTTTGTCGTTTTGATTCCATTCTTTGCTTTTTAGATAGCACTTCTGTCTTGGCTGTAATAAAACCAGTCTCATTACTTAATTGTTGGGCCTTGTATAATTATAATTTTGTTGTTGTTGCTGATTTAGAATGTGTTGCTCCAGGTTAACATAGATTTTGACAGATTTACATTACTTCTTGCAGGCACTGTAAACCTCATATACCCTCTGAGGGTGCTCTCTGCAATGTCAAATGTCATCGGTGGTTTTTGAAGACTGGAGCCCATGTCATCTTTGATAACCACCACATGTTCAGATTTAGTCGCCCACAACGAGGTAGGTAGTCCTGTAGAGAAGGACTTGATCTTTCTTTCTTTGTTTGTTGTCTCACTGATGCCATGTTAAAACCCAGTGTCGTGGTTTTCTGTGCTTGTCTTGCACTTCTTGGGTGGCTTGCGCTATGAATTTTTTTTTTTTTTTTTTTTTTTTTTTTTTTGCAGGTTTCAGCTTCTCCATCTCTTTCTTGGTCTTCCCCTCACCTTCCTCCCAAATGTTCTGATGTAAAAAGTCTCATATGCAGTTTGGTCTGGCTGCATTCTCACTAGATGGCTGAACCATTTCATTTTTTCTCTGTCAATATAATCCAGACATGATCTTGTCCTGACTTTCTCTCTAATGCTGGTAGTTGTAGCCCTATTCCAGCGGTTCCCAAGCTTTTTTTCCTCGCTGCACCCTTCTTTGGCAAATAAGTTTTTGCGCCACACCTACCCATAAAGCGGTTTGAATACTTAAGGAAAAGATGAAAAAATAGTGCACATTTAATGTTCATTTGTCTTTAGTGCGATGAATGAAACTGTTTTGATGCATTTTTCATTATTTTCTTCATGTATATAGGAAGTTTAGTTAATTTTATCCTTAAATGACTTTACCCAGAAAGTCTGCTCCTATATCTGTTTTTTTTTTTATGTAAGCGTACATACAAAACTAATGGCTAGAGCTGTACATAAAAAAAACTAATGGCCAGAGTGATATGATGTAAGCGTACATTAAAAACTAATGGCTAGAGTGATATGATGTAAGCGTATATAAAAAACTAATGGCCAGAGTCGTACATAAAAAACTAATGGCCAGAGTGATATGATGTAAGCATGCATAAAAAACTAATGGCCAGCGTGATATAATGTAAGCGTACATAAAAAACTAATGGCCAGAGTGATATGATGTAAGGGTACATAAAAGAACTAATGGCCAGAGTCGTACATAAAAAACTAATGGCCAGAGTGATATGATGTAAGGGTACATAAAAAAAAAAAAAAAAAAATGTGCCAGAGTGAGAGGCGTACATAAAAAAACTAATGGCCAGAGTGATATGATGTAAGCGTACATAAAAAACTAATGACCAGAGTGATATAATGTAAGCGTACATAAAAAACTAATGGCCAGAGTGATATGATGTAAGCATACATAAAAAAAAAACTAATGGCTAGAGTGATATGATGCAAGCGTACATACAAAACCAATGGCTAGAGTGATATGATGTAAGCGTACATACAAAACTAATGGCCAGAGTGATATGATGTAAGCGTACATAAAAAACTAATTGCCAGAGTGATATGATGTATAAGCGTACATAAAAAACTAATGGCCAGAGTGATATGATGTAAGGGTACATAAACAAAAAACTAATGGCCAGAGTCATACATAACAAAACTGATGGCCATGTTGATATGATGTAAGGGTACATTAAAAAAAAAAAAACTAATGGCCAGAGCCGTACATAAAAAACTAATGGCCAGAGTGATGTGATGTAAGGGTACATAAAAAAAACTAATGGCCTGAGTGATACGATGTAAGCGTACATAAAAAAAAAAAACTAATGGCTAGAGTTATATGATGCAAGCGTACAGACAAAACTAATGGCTAGAGTGATATGATGTAAGGGTACATAAAAGAATTAGTGGCCAGAGTCGTACATAAAAAACTAATGGCCAGAGTGATATGATGTAAGGGTACATAAAAAAACAAACTAATGTCTAGAGCCGTACATAAAAAACTAATGGTCAGAGTGATATGATGTAAGCGTACATAAAAAAACTAATGACCAGAGTGATATAATGTAAGCGTACATAAAAAACTTATGGCCTGAGTGATATGATGTAAGCATTGGCCTGAGTGATATGATGTAAGCATACATAAAAAAAAAAACTAATGGCTAGACTGATATGATGCAAGCGTACATACAAAACCAATGGCTAGAGTGATATGATGTAAGCGTACATACAAAACTAATTGCCTGAGTGATATGATGTAAGCATACATAAAAAAAAAACTAATGGCTAGACTGATATGATGCAAGCGTACATACAAAACCAATGGCTAGAGTGATATGATGTAAGCGTACATACAAAACTAATTGCCAGAGTGATATGATGTAAGCGTACATAAAAAACTAATTGCCAGAGTGAAATGATGTAAGCGTACATAAAAAACTAATGGCTAAAGTGATATGATGTAAGGGTACATAAACAAAAAACTAATGGCCAGAGTCATACATAACAAAACTGATGGCCATGTTGATATGATGTAAGGGTACATTAAAAAAAAAAACTAATGGCCAGAGCCGTACATAAAAAACTAATGGCCAGAGTGATGTGATGTAAGGGTACATAAAAAAACTAATGGCCTGAGTGATACGATGTAAGCGTACATAAAGAAAAAAAACTAATGGCTAGAGTGATATGATGCAAGCGTACAGACAAAACTAATGGCTAGAGTGATATGATGTAAGCGTGCATACAAAACTAATGGCGAGAGTGATATGATGTAAGCGTACATAAAAAAACTAATGGCCAGAGTGATATGATGTAAGCGTACATAAAAAACTAACTGCCAGAGTGATATGATGTAAGCGTATATAAAAAACTAATGGCCAGAATGATATGATGTAAGGGTACATAAAAAAAAAAAACTAATGGCCAGAGTCATACATAAAAAAAACTAATGGCCAGAGTGATATGATGTGAGGGTACATAAAAATAAACTAATGGCTAGAGCCGTACATAAAAAACTAATGGCCAGAGTGATACGATGTAAGCGTACATAAAAAACTAATGACCAGAGTGAAATGATGTAAGCCTACATAAAAAACTAATGGCCAGAGTGATATGATGTAAGCGTACATAAAAAACTAATGGCCAGAGTGATATGATGTAAGGGTACATAAAAATAAACTAATGGCTAGAGCCGTACATAAAAAACTAATGGCCAGAGTGATATGATGTAAGCGTACATAAAAAAACTAATAGCCAGAGTGATATGATGTAAGCCTACATAAAAAACTAATGGCCAGAGTGATATGATGTAAGTGTACATAAAAAACTAATGGCCAGAGTGATATGATGTAAGCGTACAGAAAAAAAAACTAATAGCCAGAGTGATATGAATGCACTGCAGCCTTGCCAATAGTATTGTCTTGTGAACAAAACCTGCATCCAGAACTCCGCTGATCTGAAGCAGATTTTGAGAAATTCTTGATTTTTGTTGTGGCATCCCTGGCACACGCTGGTGCACCCTTGGGTACTGCGGCACCCAGTTTGAGAACCCCTGCCCTATTCATTGTCCCTGTCTGGCACTGATAGCATAGAGTATGGATGAAGATGGTGTCACTCATTTACTGTTTTGCTGGAGGGGAGGCATTTGAGTGTCTAAGCAGCAGAGAAGGACTGAGAACAACAAATTATTGGATCCTCTTTAAAGCCACGGGGTCATTGGACATATGTCCTTTTAATAGACCAGGGCAGTTTGTACACACACTCATTACATTCTGTCTTTACTTTCTGCTTTACATTCTGTTACATTATGTTGCTATATTGTCTTTAATTCTGTCTTTACCTTTTGTTGTTACATTATGTTGTTACATTATGTTGTTACAATCTGTTGTTAATTATGTTTTTAAATTCTGTTGTTACCTTCTATTGTAATATTTTGTCTTCTGTTTTTTTATCTTGTTTATCTTCTGTTATTACATTCTGTCTTTACCTTCCGTTGTTACATTCTGTACTATTGTTTTTACATTTATTCGTTACATTCTGTCACCCAATGACAGGTCAACATATCAGCTGATGAAAAGGTCAAGAAATCAGCTGATGACAGGTCAACATGTCAGCCAACAACAGGTCGGTCAACACATACATAAGCTGACGACAGGTGAACACATACATCAGCTGAGGACAGGTCAACACATCAGCCGACAACAGGTCAACACATCAGCCGACAACAGGTCAACACATCAGCTGACGACAGGTCAACACATCAGCCGACAACAGGTCAACACATCAGCCGAGGACAGGTCAACACATCAGCCGGCGACAGGTCAACACATCAGCCGGCGACAGGTCAACACATCAGCCGGCGACAGGTCAACACATCAGCCGGCGACAGGTCAACACATCAGCCGGCGACAGGTCAACACATCAGCCGGCGACAGGTCAACACATCAGCCGGCGACAGGTCAACACAGCCGGCGACAGGTCAACACATCAGCCGGCGACAGGTCAACACATCAGCCGGCGACAGGTCAACACATCAGCCGGCGACAGGTCAACACATCAGCCGGCGACAGGTCAACACATCAGCCGGCGACAGGTCAACACATCAGCCGGCGACAGGTCAACACATCAGCCGGCGACAGGTCAACACATCAGCCGGCGACAATTCAACACATTAGCCGGCGACAGGTCAACACATCAGCCGATGTGTAATTTTAACTCTTTGAGCCCTAGGGGGTTTGACATCAGAGGCCCAAGGGGTTTTAATGCAATTTTTTAATTTCACAATGTAGCACATTAAAACAGACCATACTACTTAAATTGCCGCTCAACATACACATATTTTACATCAGTGACCAGGGATTGTTGAGGAATAATTTAAGAAGACAGCTACAATAAATAATTGCGCTCGTAACAAAATATTAGTAAATAAACTGACGGTGTGTTCACAAAAAATAAAATTAAGAAAGTTCCAAACTCAATTTGCCTGTATTTTGTAGCTTTGTTCCCAAGTAATAAGGGGAATAGCACCAGAACTAACCGACACTGAAGAAAATCAATCGTCTTTTCACTGTTTATTTTATTTGTGGCAGCTGACTTTGCTATCGTTGTATCCTTCACGTGAGGTACACATTAGACATATCCCTCATCAAAGTTTCACTCTATAAATGACTAAAACATGTCTATTTTGCAATTTTATCTATCTAACTTCAAATGAATCTAAAAAAACATGTTCTTTGTTTGAATTTTAACCTTCTAAAGCCATAAATCATGTTGGCATCCACGTAGAATACTGCTTGGTGGCCATATTTTTAAACAAACACTTAGTAACTAGGTGCATCTCGCACATTTACTATATTTTTAACTTTCAACCCACGTTTCTAAATGAGCATACCTGATATCAGGCACAAAGAACTCTAAAGGAAGTTGAAATTGGGCGGTCCGCGTTTTATAACCGGTCAGTGGTAGATTAAAAACCTTCACGTCACGTGTCAATTGGGCTGTTTAAACAAATTAGCATGTGATGCGTTTCCTGGGACTTAACTCTTTGAGTCCCAGCGGGTTTATCATCACAGGTCCAATGGGTAGTAAAGAGACTAAAATCGACACATCATGCGTTCATTGGGCTTCTAGGTAAGACCTATGAAAGTATGATGCAGTCCCTGGGACTCAAAGAGTTAGAGTTTATCATATTGTTGTAAAATCTCAAGTTTTTTGCTGTAAAAAATCAATTTTGTGTTTGAAATGTAATTTCATTTTTTATTAGCTGTGTAATTTCATTTTTTGGCAGTGTAATTTCATTTTTTGGCTGCTGTGTAATTTAATTTTTTATTGGCTGTCTAATTGCATAATTTTTTGGCTGTGTAACTGAATGTTTTTTTTTTTTGTGTAGTAACATTTATTTTTGGCTGTAATTTCATTGTTTTTTGGCTGTGTAATTTCCTTTTTTTGGTGGCTGTGTAACTTCTCTTTTGTGTGTGTGTGTGTGTGGCTATGTAAACTCTTTTTTTGTGTGTGTGGCTATGTAGTTTCATTTTTTTTTTTTTTTTGGCTATGTAATTTCAAATTTTTTTTTGGGACTATGTTATTGCACTTTTGTTTTTTGTGGCTATGTAATTCGACTCATTTGTTTTTTGGCTATGTAATTTCACTCTTTTTTTGTGTGTGGCTGTATAATTTAATTTATTTCACTGTGTAATTGTACTTTTTTTAAAACGTATTTTCAGTCACTTTTCTGTTTAATTTAAGTCATGTTGCCATATAAATGCAATATTTTTATTGTGGAATTTCAATCTTATGTTGCTGCGTAAATGACAATGTTTTTTTCTTTCTTTGTAATATAAATTTGGCTGCTGTTTTTCTTGGATCTTACTGAAGTTAGTTTCAGTACTGTCCCACAGCCGCCTAAGATGTTGTTGTTTGCACCTTCCTAAAGTGTCCATGTCCCGAGATGTCCGCCTGAGATGTCATTAAACATATCCCTCATCAAAGTTTGACTTTATAAATGACTGAAACATGTCTATTTCACAATTTTATCTATCTAACTTTGAATGAATCTAAAGAAAAACATGTTCTTTTTTTTAAATTTTTGGCTTCTAAAACTGTAAATCATGTTGGCATCCCACGTAGAATACTGCTTGGTGGCCATATTATTTTTAAACAAAGACTTAGTAACTAGGTGAATCTCATAAAATTACTATATTTTTCACTTTCAACCCACATTTCTAAATGAGCACGCCCGATATCAGAAACAAAGAACTCTAAAGGAAGTTGAAATTGGGCGGTCTGCGTTTTATAACCGGTCAGTGGTAGATTAAAAACCTTCACTTGTCACGTGTCGATTGGGCCGTTTAAACAAATTAGCCCGTGATGCGTTTCCTGGGACTTTACTCTTTGAGTCCTAGGGGGTTTAGCAATTAAGGCCCAATATGTAGTAAAGAGAGACTAAAATCGACACATCATGCGTTCATTGGGCTTCTAGGTAAGACCTATGAAAGTATGATGCAGTCCCTGGGACTCAAAGAGTTAAGAGTTTATCATATTGTTGTAAAATCTCAAGTTTTTTGCTGTAAAAAATCAATTTTGTGTTTGAAATGTAATTTCATTTTTTATTATCTGTGTAATTTCATTTTTTGGCAGTGTAATTTCAATTTTTGCTGTGTAATTTAATTTTTTATTGGCTGTCTAATTGCATAATTTTTTGGCTGTGTAACTGAATGTTTTAATTTTCTGTGTAGTAACATTTCTTTTTGACTGTAATTTCATTGTTTTTTGGCTGTGTAATTTCCTTTTTTTTTTGGTGGCTGTGTAATTTCTTTTGTGTGTGTATGTGGCTATGTAAACTTTTTTTTTGTGTGTGTGGCTATGTAGTTTCAATTTTTTTTTGGCTATGTAATTTCAAATTTTTTTTTGGGACTATGTTATTGCACTTTTGTTTTTTGTGGCTATGTAATTCGACTCATTTGTTTTTTGGCTATGTAATTTCACTCTTTTTTTGTGTGGCTGTATAATTTAATTTATTTCACTGTGTAATTGTACTTTTTTAAAAACTTATTTTCAGTCACTTTTCTGTTCAATTTGAGTCATGTTGCCATATAAATGCAATATGTTTATTGTGGAATTTGAATCTTATGTTGCTGCGTAAATAACAATGTTTTTTTCTTTTTTTGTAATATAAATTTGGCTGCTGTTTTTCTTGGATCTTACTGAAGTTAGTTTCAGTACTGTCCCACAGCCGCCTAAAATGTTGTTGTTTGCACCTTCCTAAAGTGTCCATGTCCCGAGATGTCCGCCTGAGATGTCATTAAACATATCCCTCATCAAAGTTTGACTCTATAAATGACTGAAACATGTCTATTTCACAATTTTTTTCTATCCAACTTTGAATGAATCTAAAGAAAAACGTGTTCTTTTTTTTAAATTTTGGGCTTCTAAAACTGTAAATCATGTTGGCATCCCGCGTAGAATACTGCTTGGTGGCCATATTATTTTTAAACAAACACTTAGTAACTAGGTGAATCTCATAAAATTACTATATTTTTCGCTTTCAACCCACATTTCTAAATGAGCACGCCCGATATCAGAAACAAAGAACTCTAAAGGAAGTTGAAATTGGGCGGTCTGCGTTTTATAACCAGTCAGTGGTAGATTAAAAACCTTCACTTGTAACGTGTCGATTGGGCCGTTTAAACAAATTAGCCCGTGATGCGTTTCCTGGGACTTTACTCTTTGAGTCCTAGGGGGTTTAGCAATTAAGGCCCAATATGTAGTAAAGAGAGACTAAAATCGACACATCATGCGTTCATTGGGCTTCTAGGTAAGACCTATGAAAGTATGATGCGTTCCCTAGGACTTGAAGAGTTAATCATATTGTTATAAAATCTAAAGTTTTTTTGCTGTAAAAAAAATGAATTTTGTTTTTGCAATGTAATTTCATTTTTTGTTTGCTGTGTAATTTTTTTGGATGTGTAATTTTTATTTTTATTGCTGTTGTGTAATTTAATTTTTGTTTCGTTGTGTAATTTCATTTTTTATTGGCTCTGTAATTGTATAATTTTTTGGCTGTGTTAATGTTTTTTGTTTGTTTGCTGTCTAGTAACATTTATTTTTGGCTGTAATTTCATTGTTTTTTGACTGTGTAATTTTGTTGGGCTGTGTAATTTCATTTTTTGTGGTGGCTGTGTAATTTCTCTCTTTTTTGTTGTTGTGTGTGGCTATGTAATCTCTCTTTTTGTGAGTGTGGCTATGTAATTTC
>CAJHNH020004274.1:0-43186 GCA_905116865.2 Candidula unifasciata | reverse complement strand
TGGTGTCGGAGGAGATGTTCGCTCACCCCATATCCAGCCATTACTTTTCATAATTCTTGTCTGTCGACTCTATCGAATGCCTTCCCCTGGTCTACGAATGCCTTCCCCTGGTCTACGAATGCCTTCCCCTGGTCTACGAATGCCCTTCCCAGGTCTACGAATGCCCTCCCCTGGTCTACGAATGCCCTCCCCTAGTCTACAAATGCCACAAACAGGTTCTTATTATATTCGATGCTGTTTTTTTTTATTAACGTTTAAGTCATTGATTCCAAACTGTGCGCCGCGGTGCCACAGGGAGCCGCTGCCTCTTCACAGGGGTGCTGCGAAATAATCAAAGATCACGAGTTTTTTTTTTTAAATCTGCTACATACGAAAAGTCATACTTTTACTTAGGTTAAGGCGCCGTGAAACCAATTTAAATTGAAAAAAAAAAAAAAAAGAAAAAAAAAAAAAGCGCTGCGACCAAGAATAATTTGAAAAACACTCGTTTAAGTGATTAATCTAAAGTAAAAATGCAAAAGAGAGTCGCCGTGGCCGATCGGCTAGACGCTCGCCGCGGATCGGAAGGTCGTGGGTTCGCTCCCTGGCGGAGCCGGACTTTTTCAAAAAGGACCTTGACTCCCAGGTCGGCCAGCCTGGGGTGGGTACTGGGTGCAGTCCTGGGAACTAAATGCGGCCGGTGTGATGCTGACCACATCACCCATTTTGTGCCGATTTGTCTATTAAAATATAGGTCTAGCCCTATATGCCCTAAACGCCTAAAAACGTGGAAAATGGTCCTTTACTTTTTTTTTCTTTTACTAAAAAATGCAAAAGCGTGGATAGCTATGCATGCCTTCAAATATACATGCAAAAACTACACACACAACGCAGACACACATGGAGTGGAAAGACAAGCGAAGTATGCAGTTTGCCAATGCCAATGCCAGTTGTCCAAGAAAAATTCCAAACTTGATCCTCTTTCAGCCGCCCGGAGGCCTGCTATATCGAAGAAGGGTCCTTTGCTGTCTTATATGGTTTCCTTTTATTTGTGGTGTGTAGTCACACCTGATATTATGGTTGTTTGCTTATGCAGTTTGCTAGGAACCAGAGTCTTAAAACCGGTACAGATATAAGCACCACCACTTGTACCGTCCCAGTAGCTCCCCATTGTTCTCTATCTGCACTGGGGCGTTTGTGTTGTTGTCTTGTCTTGACCCAGCCTCCCATTTACATAAGACTTCTTTCTAGTCAGGTTGGCTGCTGGCCATTTGTTCTAGTGCCGTGTTATTCTTACCTGTAGCATGTGGCATTGATACCTATCTTTCCTTTGTACAGGGGCGACGTAACTTGGTGGCTTACATACTTTTAGCCTATAACCTTAGGGGAAAAATAATGTAATTCTAATTTTATAAGGGAACCCCCCCCCCCACACACACACACACACATGAATAATTCGCTATTTAAATGCTTATTTACACTTTGGGGACTTTAACCCCTCCGGACTGAACTGCCCTCACAGTTTTATATATAACCCCCAAGTTATGGCCCATGGTACTCCACAGGGGGTATTTATTCCCCTGGCCCACGCGTGAAGGCAGTTTGCTGAGAAACCACCGACCCAGCTGCTTTGAGATACTAGCTAAGTGATTTTGTGTATTTGTGTATTTTTTTGGGTTTGATTTGTAGTGCTGATGAAAGCTCCATAGCCGCAACGTTCACGTTTTGTTTGGATTTGTTATATTGTGAAGCATCCTAATATACTTTTCGTTCGGTTGTATATCTTTTCTTGATACTTTTGAAATTTGTGTGTATTATTTCAGTTATAATATTATACTTTTTAGCCATTTAGCACAGTAGTATTATTAAACACCTAAACAAGGCTTACGCACCCTGAACCGCCCGTCCCGCTCTAAAAAAAATGTGCAGTGGAGGCTAAGCTTATCTGATGTATGAAAGGAGAGAGATTTGAAGGGCAGAATATTGTATAAACCTGCACGACAAATTCTTGTTTACATGAAAGTTTGTGGGTTTGTTCGTTCGCCTCCCCCCCCCCCCCCTCGGTGTTGGCGCTTCTGAAATCTTTGTTAACCGTACAACACATACACATAATATTACAGCTTTAGGTCTACTTGTTGTCTTCCATTCGCCTGCTTTATTGTTGTTTTTTCGTGTGTGTGCCTGGCTTCACACACAGATCACGCTATGTTTACATGTTATCTTAAGTATCGCATTCGACGTCACTACACATTAGACTACTGATGTAGTTGATGCTTCTTTATTAATACTACTACCGTGTCCCCTACTCTTTCTCTTCCCCACACCCCCTCCCCATCCCCTTTTCTATCTTTTTTCGCCCTCTCCTCCTCCTCCTCCTCCTTCTGTATTGCCAAATTTGTTAATATTCCACGTAGACGGTTCTCTCGCTAGATAAGATCTTTTCTTCTGTTTTTTTTAATTTTATTTTAGTATCCAGAAGCCACGAGTTGTTAACCCTTTGGCTCGGTACTATGGATATCGCAACCCTTTTGCATTGATTCCATGATAAATATCGTAAATCTGGGAGAAATGTGGCTTTTCTGCCTACCCCCGGGCGTGAATCTGTCACCCAGTCACCACCAGGATAGGATAGAATATTATATGATAGGATAGACAGACAGACAGACAGACAGACAGACAGACAGACAGACAGACAGACAGACAGACAGACAGACAGACAGACAGACTGATAAATTAGACAGACAGAGAGATAAATTAGACAGACAGATTGGATTAGATTCGATTAGAAAGAGTGAGAGAGACCTTCTTCACAGGGATAAATCTGGAAAGAAATAATATAAGAAAGCAGTTTAAAAAAAAAAAGCATTTGAAACAGCCAGTACTTGACTTCAAAAGCCGCCAACTCGACTCTAGGGTTGAACTTCGTGTAAAGCTCTACTGTCCAAAGTTTGTGCACATTTGCACTGTAATCCCGTGTAATCGCAGCGCGTACTCTGAAATGGAATGTCTGTGTAATCGATACTCTGTCGTGTGGGATGGTGAATTATAGAGTAACAGACTCGAGGAGGAAAACAATGAGGAACAGGATCGCAGTGACTACCTTTCTCGTCTGCCTGTCTGGTAATATTGACTTAGAACCTATTCGAAATTAAGTCCAATCCAATTTAGTTTAAAACGAATTGAGTCTCTGGATATGTGGATACACAGAAGAATAGGTCATGTTTTGTGGAAACGAAACAATCAAAGGCAGAAGTTCTAAAACGGCTGCAAATGAAAAGAGAATTACCGAAATAAAAAAATAAAAATAAAAAAATAGAGAGAATTGAAATATTAAGCCTTATTAAAAGACAACACTCTTTTATAAACGATTTATAAAATATACTGGAGGGAAAGGTCAAAGGCACGAGATCAAGAGGTAGATAGCTCCGCAAGTGGGAAGACATTATCAGGAGATGGATAAAGAGAAGTTTGACTGCACAACCTAGTCAAGAGACATGTAGATCCCTTGCAGCCAACCTTTATTGTGGAGACGGCCTCTGATTGACTGATAAATTACATCTACAATCACAAGCACGGGGATAAAGATGGCTGCGTTTATTACTGATCTGAGGTTGCTGGTGGATGCGCTGGTTACCTGCCAGCTTGAATATCGTGAACTCGAGCTCCCATTGAGATGGATAGTTTATAAATAGTATGGACTAAAGCAAATGCAATAATTGCACAAATATCACAATTTTTGCAGAACAAACATGTAACAATTGACACCAAGAGAGCACTGTTCAACACAGTATGTCTCCCAGCATTATGTTAACAATGCCAAACGTGGACATTAACAACAAAACAACAACGACAACAACAACAAAACTCCTTACAACAGAAATGAAATGTCTACGACAAATCCTAAAGGTAATTAGAAGAGGTTAGGTTAGTTGCGTATCCTTTAAGGACGTTGCAGAACCAACCTAACAGCCTCTGTCTGTTGTGTTGTTTTTATAGGGAAATTTACGACCAGTAGTCTGCCATTGCTTCCTGGACGATCGGCTCTCTTGATACCACTTTCAAAACCAACGCAAGGCGTATGGCCCACAGCTGGGATCGAACCCGGCATCCCGACATTACGAAGCGTTCTCATCGACCTAGCCACAGAGCCGACAATTGGAAGAGACAGGATCAGAAATAACGATATCAGGAAACAGGTTTGGATGGAACCAGCACTGAACCTCACCAAGACACTAAACCTCACCAAGAGACAACAGATCGAATGGTTCAGACAGGTGTTAATACCAGATAGGGCACCACAAAGAACCCTGGCGCTTAGATACATTGAAAGCAGACCCAGAGGTCGACCGCTGAAGCAATGTATATATGAATGTATGGAATATCCAACGCCATAAATACCAGCCATAATATGGGATGATTCCACGTTTTCATCCTTCCAGATTGGTAACGGAGTAAAACAAGGATGTATTCTGGCTCCCACGTTGCCTGGCATCTTGTTTACTGCTTTACTGAGGCGCACATTTGGCACAACCGAATTTCGGTTAAGTCGACATGACCAGCTTAGTCCCGGCAATTTTCTCTATTGTGTGTGCTCTCTGGATAAGCAGAAATCCTGATAAGTGGAAGCATTTTCTTAGGTCCCTGCAACTTCTACTTATCCAGACTCGACTATATCTCTGTACGAGGACAGACGACAGACAATCTCTTTAATCTGTGAAGGTTATGTACAAGGACGACGGGCACACACGATATCCCACTTAGTATGATCCGCAGATTCTCATGAATAGCTTTGCAAACGCATGCAAAGGCTTACCTTCTGTCTCAACAAAACGCAGGTGACAGGAGTAAATGTTTAAACTCACCAAATATTATTGTTTATGACCATCAGCTGTTGGCTGTGCATGTGCTTGAGTGATCATTCCATAGATGCAGAGATAAGTAATCGTAAAGGCCCCTGCAATGTTTGAACTATGAGAGTCTGGTCAAACGAAAAGCTGGCTGATAATATCAAAACGCAGCCGACAACTCTTGAGAACCTGACGCTGAGAGGCAGAACAGAAGAAGATCTATACAAATGTGTCCCTGATATTCTAATTGCATGGAAAGGATCTTTTCTACATGGCATTGATTCGTGTCGTGAGAGCGGTCGTGGGAACTGATTCACAGTTAGATTTACTTGAAAGTTCAGAATAAAAGTATATAACGTGAATGATTAACAAACATGGGCGCTTTTCTCTAGTATTGATTGTCATGGATGTACTGCCAGAGCGGTGCGTGATGGCGAGATAAAGAAGAGGCTGACTCCCAAGGGGGGCAGTTGTCGATTTCTTGTGATGGAGACTTATCTCTAAACGACTGCTCAGTGAAGGCGGAATAACAGAAATAGCCACCTATGTAAAGATGCTTGATTTGGGTTTGAGGTGTGATTCTGGCAGTGAGGGGTGTGTGGGAGAATGAATCCAGCGTCTTACAGGAGGGAACGTCTAAATGCATCTTGCGGCAGTTTGCCAGCGGAGACTGAGTATTTATGGATTTTCTCAGAGAACTATGTTACGGCATGATCCACAGAACCATAATCCACCTAATCCAGCTCAATATCTCTAGTATTCATGTCCCGCTCGCACACATCTTTTAATCATAATATATCTAACATCGTTTTCTTATAGTCCATGCCGTGTGGTGTTTGTTGGTGATCGTGCCTATTCACAACTTTCCTTGTCGTGTACTTTCAGTAAGTTCTGACACAGATGATCCTCCATAAAATGATGTCAGACTGTTCAATATCTTCTTTCGGGCATCTTTAGCACCGTCATATAATGTACTATAGTTTTTTACTTCTCATCAAAGGACTTAAGAATGTAGGTCGTCTTCTTCTGACCCGGGCAGTTGGTTCTTTTATTGAGTCACTTTCTAAGACATCTTCATTATTATTATTATTTTTTAATTTGTCCAGTGTGTTCTCATCATTTGTTAGTAAAATCACATATCCTCCACTTCTACATAGTTTTTGAAATGCTGCCTTAGCTTGAGGTGTTCTACATTTTACTTCTTTAACACATCTTCAGTCTGCTGTTATTAGGGTACCCAGGTACTTACAACTAGAAACTTGTTTAAGGATTGTCTCATTAACTTTATGGTTGCATTTTGGAGAGTCCATCTTCTACCTGTCTGTAATTCTCCGTGGAGGAAGTCCTCAGGGACTCTGCCATCCTCCATTCTCCACTCTCCAGGTGTGTCCCAGTCACCTGTGCCTTCAGAGACTTAAGTATTGAAAAAAATGCTGTATTGTATGCTCTAAAATCTCCAAATATCTCATTGTTTGTTTTCATGCAACCTTTTGATTCTTTGAACCTTTGGAAACAGTTCTAATTCACAAGACAGCTGACTAATATGTTACCGGGAGCTGGGTGGTCTCGATGTATAGCGTCCGCCTCGAGTGCTGGAGGTCCCTGGTTCAGGCCCCGCTGAAGGCTGGGATTTATTTGACGTGGACTTCTAGTAATTTTCCCTGGTCTCCGTGTTGTAAGATCGGACGCCCGTGTGTATTGTTGCGCACCTAAAAAAATAAATTGGCAGTTGGAAATCGAAAAGAGTAGCCCAACGGCGCTGCCCGGGCAATATCTCAAGTTAAAAATCTACCCAAAGTATTTCAGGATCCTCGCCGGTGCTACGGATTATGTGCACTGTGCTGAAGATTCTTCGGAATTAGACTTGAGTTAGAAGTAGAACGGAGCACTTATGGGTTACTACTTTTGTGCCATGATGTTGATCTGTTGTATAAAATAGACCAAACCAATCATACCTTAGCGGGGCCTATCAAGGGAGCCAGTAACTGCAACAATGTAACTCACCAAGCACATGTTTCACAATAGGCGACTGCAAAGGGTTAACGTAAAACCGGCTGCCTCATAATGTGTAGGTTCGATCCCCGCTGTGGACGGGTTGTCTTGCGTTGATTTCAACAGTGGTACAGAGACCTGCCCGTTGGCAAACTCTTGAACGTAAAAATTACCTAGAAAACACCACAATAGCCACACACAAAAAAGTTTGGGTTGGTTCTGCAACGTCCTGTAAAGGATACGCAACTAACTCATACTATTTAGAAAAAAAATAGTTAACTTCAAAATCCAAGACGGTATGACCAACACTACCTAGGTCACGGTATCAGTTGTTTGAGGGCCTATGCTCCAGTGGGGGGAAAAGACTAATTTAAAACCCCAGAAAAAGACACTGTTACTGGATGAATACATTGACATTTTTTGTGTGGTGAATGTCATTGAGATATATCTCCTTCTTCGCGTTCACTGGCTGTAAACTCAGGCAGAAAGTTCTAGTTGACTTTAGTCTTGTTCTAAAACCTGAGTGTTGCATGCATACCTGTTTAACAGATGTGACGTAATTGTGTGCAGATTGTTGGTTCCTTGTCTCTCAGGCACTCCGAATTCCAAGGAAAACCCCCACTTCTATTTAGTCAGGGTGTCCCTTCTGTTTTTCCTACTATGGAATCCCAGAGCTGACATGGGGAATAGAGATAATCCGATGAGATATCAATAGTAGGAACACGGTGTCTCGGTGCGCCTTTGATCTATATTAACATATTTAATGAAGAATATTTTATGTAATCTTTCTTTGTCGATTGAGATTAGAAAGAGAGTTCTTAAAAGCTATATAAATCCTATATTGATATACGGTGTGAATCATGGACAGTTAGTAAATTAGCAAAAAATTATCTGCAAGCTGCGGAGATGGGGGTCTATAGACGAATGATGAGAATACCCTGGACAGACAACAAGAGTAATCAAGACATCTTGAAATAAACTGGCTCACGAAGAGAACTGATTGCCCACACGAGGAAGAGACAATCTACATTCTTAGGTCATGTGATGAGAAGGAGAAAACTGGAGTTCATCGTCACGGTAGGAAAGTTGGAGGGGAGGAGAGGCAGAGGGAGACCGAGCGAACAGATGCTGGATATTTTGACATCATGGCGTGGAAGATCATGTTTGTCAGAGTTGAGTGAAAGTACACCAGACAGAAGGTTTTGAATAGACATGACTACTAATTCCACACGGCATGGACTATGGAAGGCCATCTGTGTCAGAGTTGATTGAAAGTACACCAGGCAGAAGGTTGTGGATATACATGAGAAGATGAACATATATTCTACCCACCACACATTACTGTAGGTGAAATTTTGTAACGGTAGACGTCCCAATATGTCTGCTTTTAATGGTTGAACTGGGTACCCGGGAAGTGTTTTCTGTTGGTTTGCCATCCAAGTAGTGATTTTTTTTTACTACTGCCTATAAAACATGTAGATTGCTATCGAGGCAAGGAAGTATAAGAAACCATCCTTAATACACTCTCTAGGACGTTTTAAAAAAAAAAAAGCACATCTCGAATGTATCTCTTATGTACGACAGTCATCTACTCTACTCGGCATCTTCACTTCCAAAACTGGGTGAAAGCTAAATTGCTTTTGGCATTTTGACCCTCCTGGGATCTGTTGATATATCGGGCTAAAACTTGCCAACACAAGCCCAGTCTAACTGCTGGGAGGGAGTGCGAACCGGTTATTGATTTCTCAGAAGATAACACACACATGAGATATATTCTGGGAATGTCTATAACCTGGTGTGGGGGCATTCATCGAGGTCTGGATTGTTCGATTGGCTTCTATCCCTGTTTGTTTCATCAAGTTTTGGCAATAGGTATTTTTGTTTAGGTTCCTTTTGCTTCTTATAGTCATTTTTATGGGAGTTGATAACTCCTGTCTGTCTGTCTGTCTGTCTGTCTGTCTGTCTGTCTGTCTGTCTGTCTGTCTGTCTGTCTGTCTGTCTGTCTGTCTGTCTGTCTGTCTGTCTGTCTGTCTGTCTGTCTGTCTGTCTGTCTGTCTGTCTGTCTGTCTGTCTGTCTGTCTGTCTGTCTGTCTGTCTGTCTGTCTGTCTGTCTGTCTGTCTGTCTGTCTGTCTGTCTGTCTGTCTGTCTGTCTGTCTGTCTGTCTGTCTGTCTGTCTGTCTGTCTGTCTGTCTGTCTGTCTGTCTGTCTGTCTGTCTGTCTGTCTGTCTGTCTGTCTGCCTCACTGTGTCTGTCTCTCTATCTACTTGAGTCTGTTTTTCTGTGTCTGATTATCTGTCTGTCTGTCTGTCTCACTGTGTCTGTCCCTCTGTCTTCTTGAGTCAGTTTTTCTGTGTCTTATTATCTGTCTGTCTGATTATCTTTCCGTCTGTCAGTCTGTCTGTCCGCCCGCCCAACTGTCTGTATGTCTGTCAGGCTGTCATGTTCATCCGCGTGACTGTCTGCCTGCTTGCCTATGTACAAAAGAAGAACGGAAACGGCTGAACGAAAGCACCAAAACCACTTGAAACCCTATGTAGGAGAAGCACCCGACAACCAGGATAAAAGAAGACAACCGAAACAACACCAGACCCTTCCATAACGCCCTGCTACCTGCCTAAAGCACACAACTGCTAGTCCTTTTTAGGATATGCCGGTCTCCCTTCTTGGACACACCAAACTTCCAATCAAACCCACCCAAAATTGACTTGACTGCGGAGCAGCCAATCCAACGATCTGGAGCGCAGCACAAGGCCAGCCAGTTACGAAAAGAGCCAAGCGATATGAAAAAAATACTCAAAATTTTAAAACTGTAAATGGTGGTGCAAAGGACGTTTTATTGAAAAGCTCCCTCTCCTACGAAATGCGTCTGGCCAAATCAGAGAGAGACAAACCCAAGAGGAAACATCAAGTAAGAAGAGGAAAGAAACGCACAGGCAACAACAGGGTGGAGGTCGAGCGGTCTGAATCGGAAGGAAGCATCAAGCCCAGAAGCGGCGCAAACACTATATTTTAGTCACGAAAGTGACGCAAATAACCCAGACCACAAATATAGGCGGAGGCTGTTAGCAGCCTTGGCTAGCTAGCAGCAGTCTGAAAGTGGTCGACCTTTTAATTTTCTTTTCTAAAAAGGAATCGGAAACGGAAGCGAGAGGAAACCCCAACAAACACCGAGCGACATGATACTAAAAGCACAATCCAAAACCAGATGAGATGTCCAAGTCCAAGTCCTTTTGAGAAAAAAAAGAAAAGCTCGACCACGTTCAGACTGCTGCTAGCTAGCCTAGGCTGCTAACAGTCTCCGCCTATATTTGTGGTCTGGGTTATTTGCGTCACTTTCGTGACTGAATACTGGTGTTTGTGCCATTTCTGGCTTAATGCTTCCATCCGAACCAGATGAGATGAGTACCGGAATCGTCACTACAAATATAGCGGACAGGAAAGAGAGCAGCAATGTTTTCTGACCTAGCTGAAAGTGGTCAACGTTAAATGAAGAAGAAGACTGAACCTAAAGTGTGTCAGAGAAAGCTACTATCAAAATGTAAGAACCCTATTACTAAAGTCGATCTACCAAAGTACACTTCTTCTTCTTCTTCTTCTTCTTCTTCTTCTTCTTCTTCTTCTTCTTCTTCTTCTTCTTCTTCTTCTTCTTCTTCTTCTTCTTCTTCTTCTTCTTCTTCTTCTTCTTCTTCTTCTTCTTCTTCTTCTTCTTCTTCTTCTTCTTCTTCTTCTTCTTCTTCTTCTTCTTCTTCTTCTTCTTCTTCTTCTTCTTCTTCTTCTTCTTCTTCTTCTTCTTCTTCTTCTTCTTCTTCTTCTTCTTCTTCTTCTTCTTCTTCTTCTTCTTCTTCTTCTTCTTCTCTTCTTCTTCTTCTTCTTCTTCTTCTTCTTCTTCTTCTTCTTTCTTCTTCTTCTTCTTCTTCTTCTTCTTCTTCTTCTTCTTCTTCTTCTTCTCTTCTTCTTCTTCTTCTTCTTCTTCTTCTCTTCTTTCTTCTTCTTCTTCTTCTTCTTCTTCTTCTTCTTCTTCTTCTTCTTCTCTTCTTCTTCTTCTCTTCTTCTTCTTCTTCTTCTTCTTCTTCTTCTCTTCTTCTTCTTCTTCTTCTTCTTCTTCTTCTCTTCTTCTTCTTCTTCTTCTTCTTCTTCTTCTTCTTCTTCTTCTTCTTCTTCTTCTTCTTCTTTATTCTTCTTCTCTTCTTCTTCTTCTTCTTCTTCTTCTTCTTCTTCTATTCGTTCTTCTTCTTATTCTTGCTTCTTCTTCTTCTTCTTTCTTCTTCTTCTTCTTCTTCTTCTTCTTCTTCTTCTTCTTCTTCTTCTTCTTCTTCTTCTTTCTTCTTCTTGCTTCTTCTTCTTCTTCTTCTTCTTCTTCTTCTTCTTCTTCTTCTTCTTCTTCTTCTTCTTCTTCTTCTTCTTCTTCTTCTTCTTCTTCTTCTTCTTCTCTTCTTCTTCTTCTTCTTCTTCTTCTTCTTCTTCTTCTTCTTCTTCTTCTTCTTCTTCTTCATTCTTCTTCTTCTTCTTCTTCTTCTTCTTCTTCTTCTTCTTCTTCTTCTTCGTCTTCTTCTTTCTTCTTCTTCTTCTTCTTCTTCTTCTTCTTCTTCTTCTTCTTCTTCTTCTTCTTCTTCTTCTTCTTCTTCTTCTTCTTCTTCTCTTCCACCTTGTAACTCATCGAAGTGTCGGGGGAGATGTAATGTTCGTTGATGAGCTCTGTCAAGAGCACTACTGATATTCATTTCTGTAAGTCTGTTTTTAATGCCATCACTCCATATTTTCCGAGGTCTTCCACTCGGTCTATACCCGTTGTAACGTTTTAGTGTGGCTCGCTGTGGCAGATAGTACCAGGGCATTCTTGTTAGGTGCCCAAACCACTTCATTTGTTGTTCTTTGATGACCTGTAAGACTGGCTTTATTCCTAGCATTCGTCTGATTTCATCATTTCGTATTCTGTCTTTCCTTGAAAATCCTGCATCTCTTTTAAGGCATTGCATCTCTGTTGTCACAATTTTACGTTCATTGAGAGAGAAATAAAGAGCAATAATGCTTCTCCGGCTCGTGCCCAACTTTGAGAAAGCTGTAACTTAGTAACCGTTCATTGTGAGTTGTTGAGATTTGACACGCATCCTGTTAGTAATCGTGTCCTTGTAAAAAGTTTTTTGTTAATTAAAACATAGGTCTAGTTTTCATATGGCCTGTTTTCAAAGCACTGTCATAATGCGCACAGTTAATTGAATAACGGAAACTGTTTCAGGAGATCAGATTTCCCGCGTGTCATACGCGTTTCACTCTCACATGGTCATCTCCTATATTAATCGCCTGTGAGTTGCGAATTTTTCCTTGTCTGCTGTATAGGCTATTTAAAAAAAAATCACCGTGCATGGATGCACGTGCGAATCGATGTCCAATCTCCATGTTTCTGTAAATTAGTATATATTCGATTTTTTTGAAGCGTTACTCAAATTATTATTTAAACAGAGATGGAAGAAATTCGCCGCTTTAAGAAAACAGCATCACCTGTGCAATTGTAAATTATAGAGACATAAAGGCATGGAAAATATAGGACTGCAGGCAGAAATGTATCTTGATTGGTAAAGGAGTCTTCGAGATATTTGTTACAGTATGAGGGCATGAGCTGTGAAAAGTACTATATAATAGTGCTATCATCATGTAACGGTGAGATTGTTACGGTCAGCCCTTTCACATTATTACATAAGTCTGAGTACGAAGAAGCTCAGCACATTGCACAGGCTCTGTAGCGCCGGTGATTATCCTAAAATACTTTGGGTAGATTGTTAACTCAAAAATTTGCCCGGACAGCGCCGTTAGGCTACTCTTTTTGATTTCTAACTGCCAAGGGATTTTTTACATGCGCAACAATGCACACGGGCGTCTGATCTTACTACCCAGAGACCAGGGGGAATTACTAGAAGTTCAAGTCTAGGTGAAAAAATCCCAGCCCTTACCGGGGATTGAACCCGGAACTTCTAGCATCTGAGAGCTATGCCTCGAGACCAAGCAGCTCCCACCTTCGCATTATTGTCAGACTCGCTAGTTTGTTGTCTCAGTTGCCTGAAACAAAGAAGGAGAAATTGTGACCACAGACATCAGTAGTAGGCTCTCGATCGATGGTCTTGACATGCTTATCACGAAGTCTGATGGGTTGTTTTTAATTAAAATAAAAATCCTCTTTTTCCTCAATTGTCTTACCTTTTTCCCCACGATCTCTTTCTCTCTCTCCCTCTCTCTCTCTCTCTCTCTCTCTCTCTCTCTCTCTCTCTCTCTCTCTCTCACACACACACACACACATACAGACACACACGCAACCACACGCAGTTATTGCCACAGTAGAGACTTATCTAAGCTTATCATATCCACTTTATCAGCAGATCCCACCCCTACCTGGCTCGTTATTTCACGTGCTTTCCCTTTCAGTGTCCCTCTCTACATGAGTCACTCTTCAACTGGCCTTTTTCACCTTCCCTCACTGCCGAGCAACAGCCATGACACCACCGCCTGATGTGATCCTATTTCTGGCAGTGTCATTGTCCTGAAGCCAGAGATCAAGACTTTCCTCATGTTAATCATATTATTAGGGAATCAAAGCCGAAGGGTGGCGATATCCATTGTACCGAGCGAAAGGGTTAACAACTCATGGTTTTTGGATATTAAAAAAACAATATAACCATATTGTCGGCAGAATCCAGCATGGAAAAGACAGAAAACAATTAATAAATTAATTAGATTTGACGTGGACACTTGGCATATCGCCCATTTAATATGTTTGCCATTATTGACAGACAGGTCGGGGAAATCCCCTCACACAAACAAAGAGAAGGTTTTCTGTTATGGATCAGTTTGTCTTGTCTCTCATTTGTTTTTGTTTTAATCTGTAGGAGTGTGTGAAAACGTGTTGGTAGGGCTAGGCCAATATTTTATAGACCAATTGGTACTCGATAGATGACATGGTCAGCACCACACCGGCCGCCTTTACTTCTCAGGACTTTACCTGGTACCCATGTAAGGCTGGGTCAACAAGTGCGCCTATGTCACTTTTATAAAAGTCAGAAATCGTCAGGACCCTAACCCTAAACGTCCTTCCGATCCGCAGTCGAGCGACTAGTCGCTACATCACCGCGGCTTCCAAGAAAGCTAGGCTGCGATATCAGTGAGAAGATGTTTATATAACAAAATGTATTTTAAAAAAAATTATTTGCATTTCCACTACAAATTGACTTCATAGTGCAGACATAAGGTAATGGTAAAGGTGAAAGGATCTTTCCCCAGCTAGCTAGCTACAGACAGAACGAACGAACGAACAAACTTTATTTTCAACGGGTCACAAATTGGGCACGCAGGCCTGTCTGACATTCGACCCTTCTAAGCATTCGTCTTTCAGAATACCAATGCCTGCAATCAATAATGCGTTTTATGTTTATAATTTAAAAAAATATATACATTATAGAATAATGCATACACACATGATGTAAACACAATCATACACACTCAAACACACACACACTTACACATACTCTTACATTCTCATACATACACACTCATATATAGACATATATAATACATGCATACACGCACCTACATACATATACGCACACATACATACATATATATATACACACACACGCATGCATGCATGCAGGCAGACAGACAGACAGACCGACCGACCGACGTAACTACCTACCTACCTAACTACCTACCTCACTACCTACCTAAATACCTACATACCATACATACATACCTACCTACATACCTGCCTGCCTGCCCCCCTCCCTCCCTCCATCGATCGATCCATCCATCCATCCACCTACCCACCCACTTGGCAGACAGGCAGACAGAAAGAAAGAAGGAAGGAAAGAAAGTAAGAAATAAGGAAAAAAGAAAGAAAGAAGAAAGACAGACAGACAGACAGACAGACAGACAGACAGACAGACAGACAGACAGACAGACAGACAGACAGACAGACAGACAGACAGAAGGAAAGAAATAAGACAGACAGACAGACAGACAGACAGACAGACAGACAGACAGACAGACAGACAGACAGACAGACAGACAGACAGACAGACAGACAGACAGACAGACAGGCAGGCAGGCAGGCAGGCAGGCAGGCAGGCAGACAGACAGACAGACAGGCAGACAGACAGAACTAACTTTTTTGTTTTTGTTTTTGAAAAAAGGGCTACGTATAGGCACACGGCCATCATTCATTTCATCGTGTGTTTCAATAATCTTATTAGACTAACACTATTAGAGAGACATGAAAGCGTGAGCACGCACGTACACGCGATATAAATTTATGTTATGTTAATTTTTTTTAAAGAGGCGGGGAAATTACTAAGTAAGCCAAAGCCCTGATGCTTAAAAAAAAAAACCGATGGTTTAACAAGTTTTATGCTCGGCAAACTAGAATATCGAGGCCAAATGTGTAACAAATTAAGCCCTACAAAATGCATGCATGAAGTGTATGTAGGCAAATAGAGCTGAGCAGTTAGGCAGGGATAGAGTAGTTTGACACTGTCTTGACAAGAATGGTTAGTTGCGTATCCCTTACAGGACGTTGCAGAACCAACCCCAGCAGCTCCTAGCTGTTGTGTGGTTTCTCTAGGCAAATTTACATCCAGTAGTTTGCCGTTGCGGTCGACCCCTTGATACTACTGTCGAAACCTACGCAAGGCGCATGGTCCGCAGCAGGAATCGAACCCGGCACCTCTGCATTACGAAGCGTTGTCTTGAGAAGACAGAAGAAAAAATGGTCTGGACAGAAATGAAATGTTTATGTACTATGCAAGGTGTAACCAGAAAAGGTGACTAAGGAACGTTGTGATCAGGAGCATTAAGGTGTGCCATGTTCGTAAATTGTTGCTGTGATTGTTATTCGACATATGCTTCTTTAATATAAATTTCTGTAACCCATGGTGCCATGTCAATGCTTTGAAATGAATATGGTCCATATTAAATAGTTGTGTATTTCAAGCTGTACGATAATAGACATGGCCAATAAGACACCTTTTTTGTGTGCCTAGTTGACCATGTCCTAGTGCACTTTTTTCCATAGCGAGGCGCACACGCCGTTTAGAGGTGACAAGTTCGATTCCCGGCACGGTAACTATAGCTTTCGAATTTAGTTTGTTCTTCTTTCTTTCTACTTCTTTCTATGAGTGCTGATCAATACATTTTCTGTTACTTTATTTAAACAGGATATCAGGAGAAGAGTCGGCACAGATCTAATACTAAACTTTATAGGTAGACAACAAATCAAATGGTTTGGCCATGTAACAAGATTGACATTAGGCAGGGCACCACATATAGCATTGTTATACATATACAACGGTTACAGATTCCGAGGTCGACCACGCAAAACATTAACCGCAGAAATGTCAGAGACACTGAAAGGTACTTTATACGAAGCGAACAGAATGGCTCGTTCCAGAGATCTCTTCCTGCCCTAAAGCTGCGAGGCATTCCAGGAGTGGAGAAAAGAAGAAGAAGCAGAAAAAGAAGAAGAAAAAGAAAAAGAAGAAGAAGACGAAGCAGTCGACAGTGGTTAAGAGAGTCACCTATAACAATATATAAATATTGATATCTGTGGATTAAGGATTGTACATGCAGTGTCACAATCCCAACACACCATTTTCTTCTGAAGTCAGCTGCAGGCACTTTCGTGGCAGGCCGTGTTGCATCGATTTTGACAGCGATATAGGCGTCGGTAGTCCAGAGCACAATTTGAAACTATTGAATGTAAAATTGCTGAACGTCAGAAATATAAATTACTGAATAACACCACTTTTGGGGCATTAGAATATCAAAATGCACAAGAAAGTAGCCGATAATAATTCTATTCATACTAGATTTGTGTATCAAAACCAGACATGGACAGTTCTAGTAAATATAAACCATAGTTAAAGCATGTGAGATGGAGATTATAAGAAACTCACTGGGAGAGACGGCGTCATCAACGAAGAACTAAGAACAGTAGTAGGCACAGTTCCGGGAAATGATTTTACTGAACGTCGAATGGTTTGATCATTCGGTAAGACTAGAACAACATCAGCCAGTAGCTAGAGGTTAAGCTTACTACATGGGAACAGCAGGCTACAAGTCGAGAGACTGGCCGAAAAAGAGAAGTATGTAGGGAGTTAAAGGGACACGACTGAAACACAACATGACATTAACAAACAAGCAAAACAGGGGAAACAACATCTAACTCCTCTTTGCACTTTTTACGGCAGGCTGTAGGAAAAGAAGAAGAAGAAAAAGAAGATGAGAAAGGAAGAAGGATGAAGAAGCAGAAGCAGGAGGAGGAGTAGGGATAGCAGAAATAGAAGAAGAAGAAGAAGAAGAAGAAGAAGAAGAAGAAGAAGAAGAAGAAGAAGAAGAAGAAGAAGAAGAAGAAGAAGAAGAAGAAGAAGAAGAAGAAGAAGAAGAAGAAGAAGAAGAAGCGACAGCAACAGCAGCAGCAGGAGGAGGAGGAGGAGGATAATATTAAATAATAATAATAATGAGGAGGAGAAGGAGGAGAGTAAAATCACAAACCGCCAGTAAATGCTGAATTGCTTTGCGATGTCCTGAAAAAAGTACAAGCAACTTACTAACAGTCACGGGTCCGACCACATGGGCTTGGTCACGTTGGGTCTCTCCCCTCGCCCTCTGTTTTTAGGGATAATCTGCGTCTCCCCCCCCCCCACAATAATTTTCAGATGTGGGTAAAGCCCTCCCTCTCCCCTTTCACGTTATAACATTGTCAAGCCTACCAAGCGCCCTCCTCTACTCCGACTACCCCTCTCCCCTACCATGGATAGATAGATGCACTCTTTTCAAGTACTTCTTTATAGAGTATTTCTTTAACACCTATTTTTCAGAAATATGTTTATTTTTGTTTGCCATTCGGCATAAAATAGGGATATTAATTATTATTATTGAGTATTTAAACGAGGCTTAGGCCCCTTGATCCCACACTCCTCGAAAATGTATGAGGGGGCTGGGTGACCCGTATTGTTTCTTGGTGTTAGCGCCCCTGCCAGAGGTTTGCTGGATACAGATCTAGATTTCATGTGAGTGTTATGGTAGAAGGTTGGCCTGACTCACTGCCTCTCCCCGTGACGCTCAGTCTGGCTGCATTCTTGGGTTCCGATGTCAATGTGGTGGGTGGTAGATGCATAATCTGCAGGTGCGTCCTCACGAAGAAGTCGTTGATGGAAAGATGAACTGTGAGCCACTTTGATGAGTAAACACTTGGGTGTGGGCGCTGGGTGGTGGCTAATGTTGTTTGTGTTAGAGGTGAGTGAAAGGGATGGGGGTGAGATGAAGGTCTGTACCGTGGTGGGTTAGATAACAGTAGAGATATTGAGAGAAGAAGGGTGGAAGTAGTTGAAGAGAGACACACGTATAGAGTGGGGACGATGGAAGAGAGCAGAGGGCATTGGTATATTTTGAGTAGAGGAATATAATTGCAGAAAGCGATGGTAAAAATGGTTGAGGAGAGGATAGATGTAAATTAAGATAATGGGCAGAGTTAAATCTCTCTCTCTCTCTCTCTCTCTCTCTCTCTCTCTCTCTCTCACACACACACACACACACACACACACACACACACACACACACACATATATATACATACAAACATTTTTAGTATCCAGAAGCCATGAGTTGTTAACCCTTAACCTCGGTATTAAGGATATTGCAACACTTTGGCATTGATTCCATGAAAAATACCGTAAATCTGGGAGAAATGTGGCTTTTCTGCCTTCTCCCAGGCGTGAACCCGGACCACAAGGAGTTCGTCACCCGGTCACCGCGCAGTCCGGTTTAGCCAACTACACTAGAGAGCCGGGCTTTTATATATATATATATATATATATATATATATATATATATATATATATATATATATATATATATATATATTATATAGAGAGAGAGAGAGAGAGAGAGAGAGAGAGCGTTATTTTTGCAATTTGTAGGACAGGTAGAGAGGTGGAGAGATGGAGGAAGAGTTGAAAGGGTCGCAGACCAACAGAGCAAGCCCAGATACTCCGTTAAACCTTCAGTGTAGTTATAATTACTGCGTCCGTCACACGGGCCCATTGCAGCCGGTTGGAGTACCATCTCAAGGAGGAGAATTAAACCCTGTTCTGCTGGTAAAGCTGTATGACGCAGCTATATTGGGGCACCAGAAAACGATTACGGAGTAACATGTCGTGTAGTGTATATTTTCATAATCTCTTGTTTCCCTGCTCTGTGGCTAAGTCGATGCGAACGCTTCGTAATGCCGGGTTCGATCCCAGCTGCGGGCCATGCGCCTTGCGTTGGTTTCGACAGTAGTATCAGGGGGCCGACCGTCCAGGAAGCAATGGCAAACTACTGGACGTCAATTTGTCTAGAGAAACCAAACAGGGACTGTCAGGGACTGCTGGGGTTGGTTCTGCAACGTCCTGTAAAGGATGCAGACACGACGTCAAAAAGTAAAGGACCTTTTTTTCTACACCTTTAGGCCTGTAGGGCATATAGGGCTAGGCTTATATTTTATAAGTCAATCGCCACTTGGTGGGTGATGTGGTCAGCATCACGCCGACCGCCTGTCAGCATCACGCCACCGCCTGTCAGCATCACGCCACCGCCTGTCAGCATCACGCTGACCGCCTGTCAGCATCACGCCACCGCCTGTCAGCATCACGCCACCGCCTTTCAGCATCACGCTGACCGCCTGTCAGGATCACGCCGACCGCCTTCACCTGCCTGGTACCCGCTGAAGACTCTGTCGACCTAAGTGCCAAGGTCATGTTTGAATAAACAAAAACGTCCGGCTCCGTCAGGACCCGAACCCACGACCCTGCGATCCATAGGCGAGCGTTTTACCGCTACACCACGGCAGCTCCCAGATCAGGAAGTGTAAAGGCATACTTATCAATGGCCAAATAAGCGTCATAGCAAAGGAACATCACCACTCTAAATGAATACACTTGTTTGAATGATTACTTCCTATTTAAAAATCCTCATATTGTTTAAACATGTGTGTTATTGGCTCTCCTTTAAACTACGGCCGGTAGACAACAGTAGACGGCCTTTTAGTCGGAGTTCTGTCCCCTTGCTGCAGTGCAATTACGGACTGGACAGGAGGAAACGAAACAAATGACATAATCACTGTGTGTTGGCGATAGACAGCGTGCACTGCCCTGCTATAATCATACGGTTATGGTTTGGGTTAGGGGTAGGGTTTGGGTTAGGTTTAGGGTTTGGGTTAAGTTTAGGGTTAGCGTTAGCGTTAGTTTGTGGGTTAGGGTTACGGTTAGTGTCGCCGCATCTCGTCTTCGCACAAACTCAAAGAAGAAAACCCTATCCCTAAACCTAACCCAAACCCTAACCTTATGATGACTGTAGGGCACTGCACGCTGTCTAACGCCAAAACACAGTCATTATGTCACTTGTTTCGTTCCCTCTAATCCACTCCGTAATGCGTCGCAAGAAGCGGTAATTGAACGCGGTCGCTAATTTAAGTCGCAGCGCAGGGTCTGCCAGGCATGTCGACTTCACTTTGTTTTGTGATTCGTGCCTTTTCCACTCCGTAATTGCACTGTAGCCAAGGGACTGAACTCCGACTAACCAGCCGTCTACTGTTGTCTACCGGCCGTAGTTTAAAGGAGAGCCGTGTTATTTTCTCCAGACTCCGCTTTCTGTACCATCATTTAGCTGCATTTGCTGCGTTCTGCCTCCCAATGAAGCATAGGTACACAGCTTTTTCGAGCCAAATACTCTGAGCCTCATGTTTTCTCCCAGCCTTACTGTCATGGACAGCGTCTAATGCGTGTCTAGTGTCTCCTTCTGCAGTTCTTCTTTCTTTGAGTGCCGATCAATACATTGTCCGTTTACTTATTCTATATATATACTATAATGGAAACTTTATACTGATTTCCAGTACTTGTTATTTTTTCTGTGTTGAAAGAAAGTTGTACGTATAGGTTAACAGAGATTAAACTTTCGTTGACAATCTGTCGTTAAAAAAACAACTCATACTTTTTTAGTCTTAAATTTTGTATACGTTTTCACTAGTTTTCTGTCCAGTTGCATGTATGTCGGCATAGTTGTAAAGGTTAAACTATGAGCAGTGATCTGTAGTTAAGAAGGAAAAAAAATATGCTGTTTTTTACATTATTTCTTATGAGAACATGATTTAGGTTTTTAAACAACTCGGTTACCTAAATACTTGGAGTAAAGAAAACAAAATTAGGTTCGAGAAGCCGTGTTTCAGTGTATTGCTACATTTTATCAGTATTTTGTCTTGAAGCCGAGAAACATCTAAACTGTGTTGTGGAGCAAAGGGCGCTAATACTGTCGATTCCTGACATTTCCGAACCAGTAACAGTTCCCTTGTGGAATGAATGTTTCTCCTGGTCGCTCTCTAGGAGTTCGGGGTAGCTTAACTGGGCTCGTCTCGAGGATGCCGACATATGAAGACAGTCAAATAAAGGACCTTATGTCACGACATTGGGGATCTTATGTATACGTGCTGTCCGCATTTGTTAGTCTAACTGCACTGGGTAGATGATGCCGTCAATACTCATCCTCCTCCTCCGCTCCCTCTCTTCTTCTTCTTCTTCTTTTTCTTCTGCTCCTCCTTCTTCCTCTTCTGCTCCTCCTCCTTCTACTCCTCGTCCTCGTCCTCCTCCTCCTCCTTCTTCTTCTTCTTTTTTTCTCTTCTTCTTCCTCTTCTTCTTCTTCGCCGCCGCCTTCGCTCCCCCAGTAGAGCATAGGCCCTCAACCAACTCACACCAAGTACCTCTAACCTTAGCTGTCGCATGCAGCCCCTATCCTCGTGTCTTGACCATCAATCCAACTTGACTCTCTAGTTCCCTTCTCCTTGCCTGTCTGTGTATGCGCATGTGTGAGGTCTTCTCCCCTCTCCTTCCGTTTTTATGTGCCTTTATGGTGGGTTCCATTGTAAATATCATGGCAAAATAGCAAAACGGAGGAAAAGTAGGTCAGCGAGTGTCACAATATAACAACACAAACAAAACGCTATACATCCTTCATCATCACATTCATAAATCAAACAAAACCACACGAATACACACAATCCGGTCAAAATGGACGCTAGGCGGGCCACTGTTTAAAGCCGAGGCAAATTTTTTGCTACTGCCGGACGGTGGCCGATGCATTTTTGTTCCATTTGTAGACTGGATATAGTTTCAACGCCCAGTTTCTGAGTTGAATGCATGGCGTGGCACTGTGAGCTGAGGATTTCATTTGGAATGTTTTTTCGACTGTGAACAACGTGGTGGTGTGAATTGTAGATTCAGAAAATGGCGCGATTCCTGTCATCGCAATTTTGGTGGTGCCATTATGTGATTACAACTGATCGCGTGGGCAACTGCAGATCTGTTGGTGACTTTTGCTACCGTCAATGATGAACTGCATTTCTAATGTCGGACTGTTTGTGTTAGCACTTCGGATGGCTACCATATGCTTTAATGCGAGTGTATGCTAGATATGCTGAGACAGCAGTCTGTCAATCTTTCCACAACAAGGGACTGTGAAAAACATTCTGTGTGTTTTTCGTTGGCACAGGAGCGGAGCAAAGATGGGGTGACCAGTTTGCTATAAAGCTTAAACTAAGACTACCAGACACACCAACCATTGTCAAGCCCGTCTAGAAATTTTGTTCTCATGTTTCCTTAAGGTGTGCCTTATCCAAAGTCAGCGTCTTTATGGTTAATATCTAACAGGGCCCTATACTTCCAGACACATTTCCTGGTACCTATTGTAGACTGGCTAAATTACCTAAATAGTAAACAGATGGGTACTATTCTTGTATTTCACCCCATCTCGGGAGCCCTGAGATTTCGTAAGGATTTCCAAGGTAGTTCCCCGGATAGTCCAATAGGGGGAGGGGGGGGGTGGGGGAGGGGGGTGGGGGGAGGGGGGGTGGGGAAGGGGGGGGAGGGGGGAGGGGAGGGGGGAGGGGGGGGTGATTGGTTAGTTTTAGTGTTAGTAGTATTGATTTAACACTAAACCTAAAAAAAAAAACGAAAACCCTGATATTCTAGGGCTGTCAGGTGTTGGTTGGTTTCTGCGTTTTCATTGATTTTTGCATCATAATGTCCAGCTTGCGTTATTTTCATACGTTCTTAGCCATCACTGTGGCCTGTTTGGAAGCAGTGTTCTTACTTCGTGACCTCGTCTTCGCCATGAATTGCCTTGACCTGTCAGCATTGCTGCATGTAATCCTAACCGTAACACACCAGTATACATACCGCTACCCCAAGATGACCCCTTTTAGGGCCCGCCTCAAAATATCCTAAGTTCTCATACCTGCCCATATGGTTCTGGCTGAGAGTAACATCGGTTGAAGCAGAACTTTAAGGGTCGCTGAGTGATGAACACAAGACAGTGAAGTTCATACTCGAGACAAAATTGCAGATGTAGATGATCAATTTCGCACAAACGAAAGAAGAAGAAGAAGAAGAAAAAGAAGAAGAAGAAGAAGAAGAAGAAGAAGAAGAAGAAGAAGAAATTCACCCTTCCCCCACCCCTTTCTCCATAATATAGGAATGTGCGTGGGAACTCCCTAGGAATTCCCGACAAAATCTCGGAGCCCTCGAGATGGGGGTTGGGGGGGGGGGGGGGGGGAGAGAGAATAATTCAAATATATATAAACATATCTCGATGCCAAGTAAAAAGCGAGATTTTCCATCGAGTCATTCACTGCTTTGCCCCGGCGCCCATCGTTTACTATTGGTCAGTTATAAAGTACTGTCTGGTTACCCCCCCCCCCCCCCCTTTTTCCGCACCCGAAAAAAAAGACTCATTAACAATCGCACTTAACCTGCCAAAAACGGGATTTGCAAAATAGCTTCTACATAAAAGGCTAACGTTTGATGCCTGACTGGCTTAGACAGGGCGTATGAATTAACCAGTACAGACCCTGTGTGGTACCATCGCGTCCCTCGGGGAATGAAAGCATTGACATTGTGTGTTTACAGTACAGGGACGACGCTACAGATAAAACGTGAGGGACTGGGGTTCGGGTGGGGGCCGTTTCATTAAAAAAAATTATAAATTGAAGGTGGGGGAGGCAAAGCCTTCCCCTTCCCCTCTACAAATGTGAGGGGGGGGGGGGGTCGATTCCCTTAGCGGCCAGGTTCTCAAGTATATTTTGGTTTCATTCAACAAGTAACAGGTTCTCATCCTCGACTTGCGACGGAGTTCTGTTCTAACCAACAGGTCGTGTGAGTCGAACTGTTCTAACCAACAGGTCGTGTGAGTCGAACTGTTCTAACCAACAGGTCGTGTGAGTCGAACTGTTCTAACCAACAGGTCGTGTGAGTCGAACTGTTCTAACCAACAGGTCGTGTGAGTCGAACTGTTCTAACCAACAGGTCGTGTGAGTCGAACTGGTTGTTAGTCGGATTTGTATTTTTCAAAACAAGTTTCTTTTCAACGGTTATACTCGTGGTACATTGAAGACACAAATTCAATCTCTGTACGTATAATTAGACCCTGCTGCGTTCTAGGCATCAGTTCTGGGAACTGTTTGTTTGACTCTAGAAATGCAGTTTTCACTATTTTTGACTATCTTCATTTACTGTTTTAATTTATTATTGTTTTTAGTCGTAAGTGCGAATATGGTAATTGCACAGGTCGTAAGTCGATGAGAAGATGAATTGTTATTATTATTATTATTATTATTATTATTATTATTATTATTATTATTATTATTATTATTATTATTACTGCTGCTATGCTCGGGAGTCACCGTTGCGTAGCGGCTACACGCTCGCTTGCGGATCGGAAGGTCGTGGGTTCGCTCCCTGGCAGAGCAAGACTTTTATTTTTTCAAAAATGATCTTGACTCCTAAGTAGACATAGCCTTGGGTGGGTACCAGGTGCAGTCCTAGGAAGTAAAGGCGAACGGCGTGATGCTGCATACATCACGTGGACAAAGAACCTTTACTTACTTACTTGCCGTTATGCTAAATAGAACATACCTATAATATTGTAAAGTAAAGGACCCTTTTCCACGCCTTTAGGTGTATAGGGCATATAGGGCTAGACCTATATTTTTATAGACCAATCGGCACAAGATGGGTAATGTAGGCAGCATCACGCCGTTCGCTTTACTTCCTAGGACTGCACCTGGAACCCACTCAAGGCTGGGTCGACCTGGGGGCCAAGGTCATTTTTGAAGAGAAGTCCTGCTCCGCCAGGGAGCGAACCCACCACCTTCCGATCCGCGGCGCGCGTCTAGCCGCTCTGCCACGGCGACTCCCCTATAATATTGTACTTGAATCATTTCTGTTAAATTGTAAATTGAGATTTCTGAATCCCCTGTAAAATTGCAGGGTTGGGGACGGGCGGGGGGGGGGGGGGAGGTGACCTGAGACCCACAGCTCCGGCGCCTATAGTATGAACATCCTGACCAGTGAAGTGCTTGATACAGTCTGCACGGATATCCGGATCGATATAGCATGCATTAGTTAACATTGACGATACGTGGGATGCGGTGAATATAGCAGTTCGCTTCGATTGGTTGGTTGTGAGGCTTAGGAAATATTGTCTGTCTGACTGACTGACTGACTTTCTACCCCACTAGGACACCACACAAGCGATAAACACCCGATGACACAAAGTGCCACCATGTGGATGAGGATCGCCGTGGAGAGGTCTCAGAAACCGCGTTCAGACAATGGGACATATTTATGGCCTGCCTATATTGCGGCCCCTGGCAAAAGCCAGGATGGGGCTTCAAATAACAAAAAATTTCATCCTGAAAAGGACGAAACTGGATAGAGTTATCATTGTCTGTCTGCCTGCCGGGGCCTTTTATAGAGAAGTTTTGGAAGTGCCAAATGAAAAATGTAGTACACGTAACGTTAGTCTCCCCACGCTCCACCCATGCACGCTAGTTCACGTGCGGTTGGTCGTTCCTGAACCTGTCACCTTGGCACAAGACGTTATAGTGCCTACGTCTAGAAAGTCGAAAAGGTGCCAATCATCAAACGGGGGAAACCCTTGAGACGCTATGAACATTATATATAATTTTTTTTTTTAACAGACAATGTATTGTTTGCACTCATAGAAAGAAATAATAAGACAGAAGGGCGCGTTAGACAACATAAGACTCTAAAGCTGTAATTAATCTGCCGGGAATCGAATCTGTTACCTCCAAATGGCCTGTTTCCCATCGCGGTGAAAACAAGTGTACTAAAATACATGACCAAATAGGCACCGCTGGTATAAACAGCCTGTTTCTACCCCACCCATATCATTAAACACGCTCTCTGTTTCTACCCCACCCATAAACACGCTCTCTGTTTCTACCCCACCCATAAACACGCTCTCTGTTTCTACCCCACCCATAAACACGCTCTCTGTTTCTATCCCACCCATATCATTAAAAACTCTCTCTGTTTCTACCCCACCCATATCATTAAACACGCTGTCTGTTTCTACCCCACCCATATCATTAAACACTCTCTCTGTTTCTACCCCACCCATATCATTAAACACGCTCTCTGTTTCTACCCCACCCATATCATTAAACACGCTCTCTGTTTCTACCCCACCCATATCATTAATCACGCTCTTTTTATACAAAAGTCTGGCATTCATTCATATTTTCGGACCTCTTAGTACAGGTCAGTAGTTTAAAAATGTTTCCTGTGTTTTGTAGTAAATCTCTTAAGTATTGATCACGGTGGGGGGGGGGGGGGGGAAGCTGGAGGAAAGATCTGCAGCGAGCTAGGCACACAGCTACAAGTGATGACGTCAATAGAGGGTGACTACAGTTCAGATGCTTGCAAGAAAAAAATATATTGTTTATATTTTAAGATGGGCGATAATTGCAGGAAATAAAATAAAATTATAGATACCGTAAAGTATGAATAGGCACACATTTAAAATGAACAAAACATTGTCGCAAAACGTGGGCTTATTTACACACATTACATGATTGGCAAATTATTTGCTCATGTATCAGTATTCCAGTTGGAGGAATACTGATACATGATAAGGCAGACGTGGTTAGTGCCTTGTGGGAGAGCGTGTACAGTTCGGAGGAGCCGATGGATCACCACAGTCTGGTGAGATTGATGCAGCGGGGAGTGACGAGAGGTTCTGGCAAATGCTCCAGTTTCAGAGGAAAGGCAAGACGGACGTTTAATCAGAATGCTACTGACACCATTAGTATCGGAACTCTTCGCTGGCTGCTGAAGATGGTGACGGGGCGCTTATGGGAATGCCCCGAGTGATGTGATGTCGGTCCTTGAAACAAATCAAATCAAATCATTTACACCCATTTAAAAAAAAAAAGATTAATTCATAACTTATACAAGTGGAAAAGGTCGGCCTAAGATAAAAGAGTCTAAACATACGGCTTTTAGTTGTTTTTTTTAAATAGTCGCTGACAGGTAACATTTCCCCTTCTTCATTATCGAGACTTTTATTTAACAAACGAGACCAGATAGTAAGAAATTCTACTGAATATGGAACAAAAATAATAATAATAATAGGAAAACTAATAACGGAGCTTTTATATGCAACACTATATTTTCCAGGAAAAAAAAAAGGAGAGGAGGGGGGAAAACACTAGAAAGCAGTAATTTGAGTAATAACAGCATTGGAATTTTCCTACCGAACCTGCTACTCTCCTGCCGTACAAAAGTTGGGCGATATACGTGTGAGAACCACTGTAGGATTGAAAATGTGTTGGCAGTTCGTCTAGGCTCACCCTTAGTGTCAACATATGTATGGATACAGTTACTCTCGCGCAGGGCGCCAATGCGGTTATAGACTGCATGTGTGTGTTTATGTTTGGGTGTGAAAACTCTAGGGAACACCGGCAGCGATGAGTTGTTGCGTAAGGTAATGTTATTTTGGAAGGTTTTACAGCTGTGACAGGCCAGTCTGCTCTGCTGTACTCACTGTCTATTCTGCTTCACTATAACTGCACTTTACAAAGTATTTCAGGATCCTCGCTGGTGCTTCAGAGCCTCTGGTAATCTGGTAATCTTAGCTTCAGCTTCATAGCAAACGGGTCACCCCATAGTTGCTCCGCTCCTGTGCCAACGAAAAACACACAGAATATTAATCACAGTCCCTTGTGGCAAAATTGACAGGCTGCTGTCTCAGCATATCTAGCATACACACGCATTAAAAGCATAAGGCAGCCACCCGAAGTGCCAACACAAACAGTCCGACATTAGAAATGCAGTTCATCGTGGATGGTAGCAGAAGTCACCAACGGATCACCAGTTGCACACGCGATCAATTTTATTCACACAGAGCCTGTGCACTGTACTGAGCTTCTTCGGACTCAGACTTGAGTTAGAAGAAAGAACGGAGCACTTATTTGTTACTGCCCCTGGGCCTTGATGTTCAAACTGCAAACTATTCTGCTTCACGCTAGGGGTGTCTTTCGTCGCCTCTACTGTTTTTACTGGTAATATTCTATGAGTCGGCTCTCTGGCTAAGTCAATGCGAACGCTCCGTAATACCGGGATGCCGGGTTCGATCCCAGCTGCGGGCCATGCACCTTGCGTTAGTTTCGACATTGGGATCAAGAAAGCCGACCGTCCAGAAAGTAATGGCAAACTGCTGGACGTAAATTAGCCTAGAAAAACCACACAACAGCCAGGGGCTGGTTCTGCAACGTCCTGTAAAGGATACGCAACTAACCCAATAGTCTATGAAGACAGCAACAGCTACCATCAGGAATGGAATTCAATAGATCACCACAAACCCACTTGAAGACCTTGACTTCCCTGATTAGTGCTCTTCTATGCCACTCACGGAATCAGATGCTAAATAAATTAAATATACTTGATGTGAGATCACAACACTTAGGGCTAAAAATCCATAAGGGAAAAACAGGGGAGATGTGAATAAACCAGTAAAACAGCAATCTAATTTATTTGTGAATGATATTCCACTCCAGTATTTCATGCATCTATTTGTTTGGGCAGTAATGCAGATAAAGGTAGGTTGGTGATTGGGGGGGGGGGGTGGGGGTGGGGGTGGGGGGAGAGACTAATACAGAGATTAAAATACCAACACAAAAGACACGGCGGCTTTTCATAGCACTGAGTCATGTGTCGCACCTAAAGGAAATTAAAACTAATATTAAACTTAAAATTGTTAATTCTAATGTCTCATCATTTCTTGTGTGTGGCTCCTTAGCTAGGAGAACAACTTAGGCAGTTACTAATAAACTACAAATATTCATTAACTGGTGCCTGTGCAGAATAGTGGTATGGTAGAATAATCACTATTGTCGAGCTTTGCGAGAGAGTTAAACACATTCCAGTGAATCAAGAGGTGAAGACCAGACGTTGGCGTTGGATAGGACACATATTGAGAAAACATGAGAACATTATAACTAGAATGTCTTTGCACTGGAACCCACAGGGATATAGAAGTAAACAAAAAAAAGAACACATAAAAAAGGGAGCTGGAGAGTGAAGTTAAAAAAAAAAAAGTGTCGCATGCGCTCCTGAAAGTTCGAACTTCATGGCAAATGTTTCTTCTTCTTCTTTAAAATTGAGGTTACCCTCAGGTCAGCCTAGCTTAAAATGTTCACCAGGTTGTTTCCTGTGAAGTAACGGTGGCCGGCATGATGTTAACCACATCGCCTACTGACTGTTTGCCCGATGCACCATTGGTTCAACTATGGTCCCGTGTGTACTTTATCTCTATCAAGTTAAAAATGGAATAATGCCACCAAACTCTACTCTACTCTACTCTGCTCTGCTCTACTCTACTCTACTCTACTCTACTCTACTCTACTCTACTCTACTCTACTCTACTCTACTCTACTCTACTCTACTCTACTCTACTCTACTCTACTCTACTCTACTCTACTCTACTCTACTCTACTCTACTCTACTCTACTCTACTCTACCCTACTCTACTCCAGTCCACTCTACTCTACTCTACTCTACTCTACTCTACTCTACTCTACTCTACTCTACTCTACTCTACTCTACTCTACTCTACTCTACTCTACTCTACTCCACTCCACTCCACTCCTCTACTCTACTCTACTCTACTCTACTCTACTCTACTCTACTCTACTCTACTCTACTCTACTCTACTCTACTCTACTCTACTCTACTCTACTCTACTCGACTCGACTCGACTCGACTCGACTCGACTCTACTCTACTCTACTCTACTCTACTCTACTCTACTCTACTCTACTCTACTCTACTCTACTCTACTCTATTCTGCCCTGCTCTTCTCTTAAATACTCTACTCACTTTTCTTCTCTCTATCCAAGCTTTACTCTACTTTATTCTCTACTTTAGTCTTGCTCGACTCTACTACACTCCATTCTACTCTACTCTGATCGCTACTCTACCCTGCTGTTTTCTTACCGCCTCTGCTGTACTATCTTTTACTTAACCTTTCTGCTTTACTCTACTGCTGTAATCTACTCTACTCTACTTTTCTTTTCTAGTCTACAGCACATCATTCTAATACACAGTTCGGGATGAATTGGTAAAGAAAACAACACCACAGAATCACAAATAAAAAGCAGCTGTTGTAGCCTCGTGCTTCATATGTGACGCAGAAGGCCAATATTCAACCTGCAAGTTTGAGCCAGTGCTTGGTTCTCTTTGTACCCATCCCATACCTCACAAATAACTCAAATATGGGCTAGATTAACCTTTCAGTGGCCGATCCACAGCGGTACTTTAGTTACCGTATAGCACTTATCTGTCTGTACCTGGTTTAGATTTGGGTTCCCCGTCTGTTTCTTCACCCCCCTGCGGTGTGCCGTTTTGCTATTTATGTTTGAACTGATTCTGTCGATGTACCTGGCCAAAGTGACCTGTTGGGTTGTTATGGAAACCTGACGTAAGTTAACTAAAGAAGATTTGTGACGCATGGATCTGAATGCAGCTAATAGATCTCTCTCTCTCCCTCTCATTCTCTCTCTCCTTCTCTCTCTCTCTCTCTCTCTCTCTCTCTCTCTCTCTCTCTCTCTCTCTCTCTCTCTCTCTCTCCGGTACCTTATTTCTTTTTCTTCATTTTTTCTGGGGGCGGGGGGGGGGGGGGGGGGGGGGGGGTTGATCCACTGACCCCTAACAAATTTTTCATAAAAGTTGAACAGTTTCCTTCAAAAAACGCAAAAACTCCAGTTCTGAAACAAGTCACAAGTTCAGAAGTCTACGAACAACCACAGCTTTCCGCCAAAGTGTACATCTGGCGAACGCTAAGAAGAAGAAAAGAAGAAGAAGAAGAAGAAGAAGAAGAAGAAGAAGAAGAAGAAGAAGAAGAAGAAGAAGAAGAAGAAGAAGAAGAAGAAGAAGAACAAGAACAAGAACAAGAAGAACAAGAAGAACAAGAAGAAGAACAAGAAGAACAAGAAGAACAAGAAGAGGAAGAGGAAGAAGAAGAAGAAGAAGAAGAAGAAGAAGAAGAAGAAGAAGAAGAAGAAGAAGAAGAAGAAGAAGAAGAAGAAGAAGAAGAAGACAAAGAAGAAGAAGAAGAAGAAGAAGACAAAGAAGAAGAAGAAGAAGAAGAAGACAAAGAAGAAGAAGAAGAAGAAGAAGAAGAAGAAGAAGAAGAAGAAGAAGAAGACAAAGAAGAAGAGGAAGAAGAAGACAAAGAAGAAGAGGAAGAAGAAGACAAAGAAGAAGAGGAAGAAGAAGACAAAGAAGAAGAGGAAGAAGAAGACAAAGAAGAAGAGGAAGAAGAAGACAAAGAAGAAGAGGAAGAAGAAGACAAAGAAGAAGAGGAAGAGGAAGACAAAGAAGAAGAGGAAGAAGAAGTAGAAGAAGAAGAAGAGGAAGAAGAAGTAGAAGAAGAAGAAGAGGAAGAGGAAGAAGAAGAAGAAGAAGAAGAAGAAGAAGAAGAAGAAGAAGAAGAAGAAGAAGAAGAAGAAGAAGAAGAAGAAGAGAAAGAAGAAGAACAAGAGGGAGAAGAAGAAGAGGAAGAAGAACAAGAACAAGAAGAAGAACAAGGTTTCCCTGATTCTCTCTCTCTCTCTCTCTCTCTCTCTCTCTCTCTCTCTCTCTCTCTCTCTCTCTCTTTCTCTGTCTGTGTCTCTTTCTTTCTGTAGTTTTCTCTCTGTTGATCTTTGACATGCCCCATCTCTCTTTCCTTTTCCTTATCTCGTACTCTCGTTGTCTCTGTGTCGATTTGTGTCTCACTTGCTATCTTCTCTCCAGCCCCTTTAATAGTTGTGGTATATATTTTTCACATTCTTGACGCTGCCGCGGTCTTGCTCGTGTAATTTACTCCCCACTCTCTGTCTTTTGTCTGTCTCATGTTTGTCTGTATATTGTCTAAATTATGTGTGCGCGTGTATATCTGAGTCCTAAGCTGTCTCACTTGTTAAATGAAGTGTATCTCTTCTCTCTCTCTCTCTTTCTCTCTCTCTCCCTCCCCTTTTGTGTGCTATCACCTTATTCACCTTGCTTTTAACTAACCTTCACAGTGACCCGCACGAAGTCGCCCCCCCCCCACCCCCACCCCCGATATGTAGCCTTTTTCCTTATTTTAGCAGTCTTGTGATGCAGCACGAGAACCGTCTGTGTAATCAGTTTATCATGTTAATAAGAACAACGAACACGCAGCCATCATATTTCCGAGTAAAAATGTCTTTAAAAGATGTCATGTGTGAATGGGTAGAATGCAGGTCGATTCTTAAAAGTAACGGTAGCATTCGTTTCAACACACACACATACACACACACACTTAAGCATGCATGCACGCACACAACACACACACATACACACACACGCACATACACACACATTTACAACATTAAAGTCCTTTTTCAGGCTATTAACCCATTTGGCACATAATGTAAAACTTAGTATTTTTTTTTTTTTTTTTTATATGGCATCGATTGGTGTTTAAAGCCTAGATACCTAGTAGTAGATGGATAGAAGGGGTCATTGACAACCTAAGACATCACAGAATAACTAGGCAATCTTGTGCGTCTTGGCTTGCTCCTCTGTTAAACGGCAGCAGCACGCATACAACCGATATTGACTCAAAACTGACAACGGAAAGGAAAAAAAAAAAGAATCAGCGTTGATGTTTGAAGTGCTAAATCTCGTTTTGAGCACTTTTCTTTCACGGACATTTTCTAGTTCACATTTAGCTGGGTGGACCTAAGAGTTTACCATTAGTATGTTTAAGTTAGGACGGATTGTATGGGAGATAACTGCGCAATTATAGCTACTAGCCTCTTAATTGAATGTGTTGCCTCCCTTGACATAGTTTGAACATAATGCGCTTAGGGGTTAATTTTAAAACATTACTAGACGGAGAGGTTTGAAAACACCGACCCACCTGCCCCCTTCTCTCTCTCTCTCTCTCTCTCTCTCTCTCTCTCTCTCTCTCTTCTCCCTCTCAATCACTCACACACACACACACACACACACACACGTGCATACATTGCCTCATTTTGCAAATGGGTAGCATTTTTAGCCTCTATATCAAGACTGTATTTTCTACGACCCTAATGCGGGTTTTCCTAAGACACTTTCTTGCTGTGTCTCATCGTTGTTGTGTGTGCTTGGCGCAATTCCCATACCTGATCATAAGTCGATATTTCCCATTTTCCTTCCCCCATTCGTTAAATCGACGGGTGGGCTGTTGTTTGAGAAGAAATTCTTTCCTTACAGAATGTAATACATACAAGCGAGAATAGAGATATTTTTTTTAATTCATAAAATGTATTCTTTAGAATTCTTTTAAAATTCATTAAATGTACTTGCACTGCTATTAAGCTGCCTTTATTTCTTTTTATTATCCGTGTTCTGTTTCGTTATTGTTTTAAATTATTTGTACTTTCTTTCAATTATTGTTAGCTTGCTTTCAAATCCTTACTTGAGATAACATTGTTGTGTTGTTTCTTCTCCTCCTCCTTCTCCCTCCTCCTTTTTCGTTCTCACTAAAAGACTCGGTTGGCAAAGGGTATTTTCGTTTACATATTTGCTGTAATATCTGCGCCCTTTAAACCAGAACATCCGATGTTTGCAAGCCCCTCATCTTTTTTAATCTTTTACGACATGCTTACTAGGGCCAGCATATTTGCCCCCCCCCCCTCTCTTCCTCCAGTAGGGCCCCTAGATCCACACGCAGAGTTCTGTAGTTACTTGAATAATTGCGATTATTGTCTAGTTGTTTTAGCATGTTTTAAAGTTATTTACAGTTTCTTTGCAAGGACGTTATTTCAACGTTATTTACAGTTCCTCTTCAATTACGTTATTTTAAAGTTATTTATAGTTTCTCTGCAAAGACGTTATTTTAATGTTATTTATAGCCAACTGTCTGTATTCAAGAGAATGAGATCTGTAAAACTGATGCAAACGCAACACTCAGGTTCTGTAGCAGGACTGCAGTTCAGTAGTGGACGAGCAACCAGAACTTTCAGCCAGAGTGTACAGCTGGTGAACGCGAAGAAGAAGAAGAAGAAGTTCTCCTTCAAGGACGTTATATTAAAGGTATTTTCAGTTCGTCTTCAACGACATTATACTAAAGGTATTTATGGTTCCTCGTCAAGGAGATTTTTCTAGTTATTTACAGTTCCTCTTCCTCTTTTATGAATGCAGACTATTGGTCCTTGCCCCTCTAAGAAAGCCCCCTGCTAGTCGACTATAATGACATGCTTGTTAGGGAGACAGTGGGTCTTTTCTTCCCCCCCCCCCCCAGTGGGGTCCTGGAACGCACACGGCTGTAACTGGTTGCAACTTGCATCATGGTGACTGCACCGGCGGCTGTTGACATTGACTCTGCAACATTGTCTCGCCCAGGTGTTTGGGTGAAAGCAGACACTGCTGTCATCAATCACAACTGCATTATATTACCGTTCCCCCCCTAAAACCTCGCAGAGACGATGTGGGCCAGTCAATCTGATTGAGGCATGTATGACTGAACAGTTTCCAAGGAAAACTTAGAGCCCGGTTAACTGGAGGTGTCAGTTTTGATCTGATTGTCAAATCCAGCTTTCTAAAGTAAAGGGAATTATTGTGCCACCGGTTGGTTATCGCCCCCTTTTGGTCAATTGCTCTGAGGTTTGGATATACTTAATCTCTGTGCGGGATCTGACGGAGATCTCTGTGCGGGATCTGACGGAGATCTCTGTGCGGGATCTGACGGAGATCTCTGTGCGGTATCTGACGGAGATCTCTGTGCGGGATCTGACGGAGATCTCTGTGCGGGATCTGACGGAGATCTCTGTGCGGGATCTGACGGAGATCTCTGTGCGGGATCTGACGGAGATCTCTGTGCGGGATCTGACGGAGATCTCTGTGCGGGATCTGACGGAGATCTCTGTGCGGGATCTGACGGAGATCTCTGTGCGGGATCTGACGGAGATCTCTGTGCGGGATCTGACGGAGATCTCTGTGCGGGATCTGACGGAGATCTCTGTGCGGGATCTGACGGAGATCTCTGTGCGGGATCTGACGGAGATCTCTGTGCGGGATCTGACGGAGATCTCTGTGCGGGATCTGACGGAGATCTCTGTGCGGGGATCTGACGGAGATCTCTGTGCGGGATCTGACGGAGATCTCTGTGCGGGATCTGACGGAGATCTCTGTGCGGGATCTGACGGAGATCTCTGTGCGGGATCTGACGGAGATCTCTGTGCGGGATCTGACGGAGATCTCTGTGCGGGATCTGACGGAGATCTCTGTGCGGGATCTGACGGAGATCTCTGTGCGGGATCTGACGGAGATCTCTGTGCGGGATCTGACGGAGATCTCTGTGCGGGATCTGACGGAGATCTCTGTGCGGGATCTGACGGAGATCTCTGTGCGGGATCTGACGGAGATCTCTGTGCGGGATCTGACGGAGATCTCTGTGCGGGATCTGACGGAGATCTCTGTGCGGGATCTGACGGACCCTTTCCCTTTGATACAGTTCCTCATGTTGTGGCGACCCCCAACCATACACTTATTTTCGTTGCTACTTCATGACTTCAGTGAATATGTGTTCTTTGGTGGGCTTTGACAATCCCTGTGAAATGCTCGTTCGACCCACAAAAGGGATCGTGACCAACATGTTGAGAACCGCTACGTTAGAGGTTAGACCGGACAGTACTTGCGGTTAAGAAGTGATTGGTCGGTGACAGTGGGTTCGTGGATTGTTTTCATCATCATCCTCTCATTGTCATCATTATCATCATTAGGTTCATCATGAAGTTGCCTGTCCGCGCAGAATTTGGCCTACGTAACTTCTTTGAAATTTCTTTCTAACACAGTGATTTTCAAGCTTTTTTCATGTGGCGCCCAGTTACAAATTTGGCAAGACTGCCATTCACCCCCTCCCCCACCTCTCCACCCTCCAACTTGGAGGGAGAATTATAACGAAAGAACGAACCCACTTTTTCACTTGGTCAAGCAGGCCAGTCTAATATTCTGCCCTTCTGAAAAAATCTCTTCTTTCATACATCATGTTGTTCATACTCGAACATTTGTTAACAGGTAATAGCAATAATACCAGCTAAATGTTAGATACAAGCAGTTGAATGTTAGATACAAGCAGTTGGATGTGCTTGAACTACAGGTACATTTCTAATTACAGTAAACCGTTGTAATTTTAATAAATCTATATTTATACAATATTCGATTATATTTCGTTATGCTTTACTCCCACGTCACGTAATCATGTTAGTGTCATCGATTCTTCATTATCAACTAGACCAGTCCGTACAACGTTGCTTTGCCTATGATTCTTCCCACATGCGTTGGTTCATTGCTTGCCAGTTGGTCCGCTCGCTTATTATCTTTTATGCCAGTGTCACCAAGTGTGTACATCCAGGTGCGATTTCCAGATGCTTTCTTCCCATTCAGAGCGTTTACTTCCTGTTGCAATTTTCTAAAGCATGTTCACGGAATCTTCTTATGGCTCTTTTCCCGCCTAACTTCCCGGCTGTCACTTTTTAAGTTTCTAACATTATAATTTAAGAACCACGCATATTAACTTTACTCCAGTCCTTTTTCATACTAATTCAATATCCTCTACATAATGCTCATGCTCCATCTTGTTCTTTTTTGTTTTATAACAAGCAGACGTAAGAACCGGAAGTTGAACCCTTATTTCAAAGAAAAACGGTCATTACTGGAATAAGAGCGCCCGTTCTTTGGTCTAATTATCTTCATCAGAATCCTAGTAATGAGTCGTTAAAATGTTGTGCTTTTGTCGTTCTTCCTGTTGTGCTTTTGTCCTTCTTCCTGTTGTTAGAGATTCTTGGTTCGATTTTTAACTCAGCGCCTGTGTTTTTCAAGTCATGCGGGAGATTTCCATAGGGACACAATCTTGGCAGTAGAGGATTGCGGAAAATGGGATGTGGTTTGGGGGCTTGGGGGGGGGGGGGGGGGGCTGGATGATGTAGTATTACGAATAATGTTTTGGGGGTGAGGGGGGGGGGGGGTGTTTACCTTTCGGTCTAAAAACAGCGTTTGGCATGTTATTAGACCGCCTCGTGTGTATTGTTGAATCCGCATTTGAATCCGCATTTGAACCCGCATCGATTTAGTCGATCAGGGCTTTCAAATCGATCCCTTGAAACATGTGGGAGCCGTCCTGATTTAACGACTAGACGCTTGTCTGCGGACCCGAAGGTTGTGTGTTCAAATCCAAACGGAGCCGGTTTGTTTGTTTGTTTGTTAGTTTGTTGTTTTGTTTTGTTTCCAAAATGACGTTAGCTGTAAGATCCTGGGAAGTAAAAGCGGCCGGCATGATGTTAACCCCCTGACCCAAGGAGTGCCGAAGGGTCTATAAAATACTGGTCTGTAATAGGCCCTAAAGACGAGAGAAAGGGTCCTTTACTTGTATCAAATACTTCTTCTTTAAAAAAAAAATAAGTAGCAGGTACTTGTATATAAAATGGAGATCATGTACTTGTATATAAAATGGAGATCATGTACTTGTATATAAAATGGAGATCATGTACTTGTATATAAAATGGTTATCAGGTACTTGTATATAAAATGGAGATCATGTACTTGTATATAAAATGGAGATCATGTACTTGTATATAAAATGGAGATCATGTACTTGTATATAAAATGGTTATCAGGTACTTGGAAATAAAATGGAGATCATGTACTTGTATCTAAAATGGTTATCAAGTACTTGTATATAAAATGGAGATCATGTACTTGTACCTAAAATGGTTATCAGGTACTTGTATATAAAATGGAGATCATGTACTTGTATCTAAAATGGTTATCAGGTACTTGTATATAAAATGGAGATAATGTACTTGTATCTAAAATGGTTATCAGGTACTTGTATATAAAATGGAGATAATGTACTTGTATCTAAAATGGTTATCAGGTACTTGTATATAAAATGGAGATCATGTACTTGTATCTAAAATGGTTATCAGGTACTTGTATATAAAATGGAGATCATGTACTTGTATCTAAAATGGGTATCAGGTACTTTTTTTAAAAATTGGTGTCAGTTACTTTTATTTAAAATGGGTATCAGGTACTTATATCTAAAATGGGTATCAAATACTTTAAAAAAATAGGTATCGGGTACTTTTATCTAATATGGGTATCAGGCACTTTTTTTAAAATGGGTATCATGTACTTTTATCTAAAATGGGTATCAGGTACTTTCATCTAAAATGGTTATCAGGTACTTTCATCTAAAATGGTTATCAGGTACTTTTATCTAAAATGGTTATCAGGTACTTTTATCTAAAATGGGTATCAGCCACTTTAAAAAAATGGGTATCCGGTACTTTTATCTAAAATGGGTATCAGGTACTTTTTTAAAAAAATGGGTATCAGGTACTTTTATCTAAAATGGTTATCAGGTACTTTTATCTAAAATGGTTATCAGGTACTTTTATTTAAAATGGGTATCAGGTACTTTTATCTAAAATGGGTATCGGGTACTTTTATCTAAAATGGGTATCAGGTACTTTTTTAAATGGGTATCAGGTACTTTTATCTAAAATGGTTATCAGGTACTTTTATCTAAAATGGGTACCAGGTACTTTTATCTAAAATGGGTATTAGGTACTTTTATGTAAAATCGATAGCGGTTACTGTTATCTTACATTCTCTAGCACTATAATCTAACGGCAGTCACCTACCCTACAGTAGAATTTGCCTTTCTGAAACAGAAAACGCAAAAAAATTGCGCTACATTGAATTCCCTTCTTTTATTGCTTGACCTTTCTCGGCCGTTGATCCGGCGACTTCTTACCGACTTGCCCTGTTTGTGACAAGGGCGGCAACTATTGCTCCTCGCTGTGCGAGAAAATCTATGAACCTATCTCACGACATCCATGTGTGTTGTGTTGTTCCAGCTTCTGGTGTGAAAGACTGACTCTCTCTACAGCTGTGCAGTTCTTGTTTTTGCTGTTCTATTATGTCCAGAGGATGTCAAGGTATCGACTGATATGGTTGCGTGTTGATTCCTAGGGGTAAAATTAATGGTCTCGTGGTAATTGTGTGGCATTGATTGTGCGCCGTCTTTGACGGGACTTGACAGTCTATTGTCTTTTTTCAGCCGGTTATGTCGATGTATAGAACGTAAGTACAACCTGTTGAAAAGTAAATCTGGGTATTATAACAGGTTTGTTATTGTCTTCTTTACTGAGTCTGTCTATACACTCTCCTGTCTGTCCGGCTACCAAACAGCTTATCTGTTTGGTTACTTATCTATTGCTACCTGACTGTTACTGTTAATACCAGTCTGTTTCTTATCTAAAAATGTATGGCTGTATATCTGCCAGTCTGTTTAGTTACCCATGTACTACCGCCTACTAATCTATATATATATATATATATATATATATATATATATATATATATATATATATATATATATATATATTATATATATATATATATATATATATATATATATGTGTGTGTGTGTGTGTGTGTGTGTTTTAACACTTGACGTGTCCGTTTACTTATGTAAATATGTCAACTATCTATCAGAGGCGTCGGCTCTGTGGCTAAGGCGATGCGAACGCTTCGTAATGCCGGGGTGCCGGGTTCGATCTCAGCTGCTGGCCATGCGCCTTGCGTTGGTTTCGACAGTGGTATCAGGGGCCGACCGTCCAGAGGCAGTGGAAAACTACTGGACGTATATTTCCCTAGAGAAACCACGCAACAGCAACTAACCTATCAGAGGCACCAGACTCTGGTAACTTAGATCCGTTGAGCGTCTCCTTTCAGGAGGAAAGGCGGTGAATGAGGCTGTGGGTGGGGGCAGCCTCAATCTCCTTCTTTCCCTTTTGAAAATTGTGCAAGAGTACTAAGATGCAACGCTTTAACAGTGTCTCGAAATTTTCTTCAAACAGATTTGTGCGTATGTATTTCATTTTATTTCAAGTGTTGAGAAATTAGCAGGCAGTTAGACTGACTGGTTCTGTACTATGTGGTGGTGAACTGATGTATGACAAGCTGGATGTTGTGAGGGCCCTTTGGGAGCGAGTGAACAGTGCCGAGGAACAGATAGATCATTACGGTCTGAGGAGAATTGCGCTGCGAGAAGTTACAGGGGGATCTGGCTCGACACTAGGGGTGGGTGGGGGGTGGGGGGTGGGGGCACGAGGCGGATAATACAATCAAACAGTTACTGGTGCCATCAGAACTTTTAACTCTTCGCTTGCTGCTAAAGATGGGGTCGAAGCGCTTATGCTTGTGTCTCGAGTGCTGTGATGTCGATTCTTAATGAAACGTTCGGTATTATTTCAAGTATATATATATATATATGGCCTTCTCTTTCCAGCTGGTGACACCAAGTGTTTGCAGGTCTGTCTGGACGTTATCTCTCCACGTCCTTCTTGATCTGCCTCGTGGTCTACGACCATTTATCTCCCTTGTGTGGACAGTTTTGATCTCTCTGCCATTTGACATTCTCTTCGTATGCTCCATCCATGTCAAACTATTGGATCTAATGAAACCAGTGAGATAAATAGATGCGGGTGATATCTGCAGCAGTGAACCCCAAAGACGCGCAACGCTAACGATATATATGTATATGTATGTGTGTGTGTGTGTGGGTGGGTGTGTGTGTGTATGGGTGTGTGTGTGTGTGTGTGTGTATGAAAATTAGTACATTATTAATAATCATATAAACAATAATATGCTGAAAAGCTATTAAATAAAATAATATTCGTGAAATCTGAAAAGAAAAGCAATTTTAAAAGATAATTTATGTACATGGTTATAGTATACATCTTAGCCTGGTTGGGGTTTTTGTGGGGATTGTGTGTGTGTGTGGGGGGGGGGGGTAAGCCTCTTGAATTTTAGTTTATTTTAATTTTGAAGGAAGCGAAGAAGGTGGGGGGGGGGGCCTCAAAGAACCGAGAAGAAGAAAAAGACGAAGAAGAAAAAGAAGAAAAAGACATTAGGAAAGAAGAAGAAGACGCGAAGAAGCAGAAGCAATGAGGAAGAAGAAGAAGAAGAAGAAGAAGAAGAAGAAGAAGAAGAAGAAGAAGAAGAAGAAGAAAACAGAAATGAAGACAGAAAGAAAAGGAAAGAAGAAGAAGATGATGAAGAAGAAAACGAAGAAATAAGAAGTCGAAGTTTCACGATCATATTCATGTACTAGAATCATTTTCCACCTCTTTAACGAGATGTGCAGTAAAATACAGTCTCATCTGAAGGCCGATGTGCAGGACATTACATGACATATATAGATAAGTAACCCTTCTAAACAAAAATAATAATTTCACGCAGTCGCGCAGAAACATTCCTTTTTGAAATATCGATCTTCTCGGAGTGAGGGAATCTGCTATCACTTAGGTCAGCGTTTCTCAAACTGCTTTTGCTGCGGCACCCATGTCGGGCAGAATGTTTTTCGCGGCACATCCATCCTTAAATCGGTTTGAATACTTAGGAAAGGAAGGGGGGAAAAACAGTGCACAGTTAATTAATATTGAGTTGTCTTTAATTCGATGAATGAAACTGCACACCTGCATCTAGAACTCTTATTGACTTTCATCATGGTATTTCTGTTTTAAACTGCTGTCTTCGCTAATCTCAAGCATATTTTGAAAAATGCCTAGTTATTGCCGCGGTACCCCTGGCATACGCTCGCGGCCCCCTTGGGTGCTGCTGCACCCAGTTTGAGAACCGCTGACTTATGTGCCCTTGCTGATGGCTTTTGCCGTCTGTTGGGAGTTGCATCCCTTTTCCTAACTGTGGATTTAGAATCTGTGTTTCTGTTTTATTTTGTCTACTGTATAGTCGGTCTACTGGTTATCTTTTCTCTTATCATAACTATGAATGAGACTTTGAGAAAGTTGTAGGTTTGTTTTTAAATTATTCGTATTTGCTGTTTTTCAGTGAGAAAGAACAAAGACATTTTATTTTGAAAGTGGTGAGAAGTGGACACGCGGGCCCGACTAACATTCTGCCCTTCTAGTCTCCCTCCTTTCAATATACACACAAGTCGTACCATTGTGGGATGCAATTTCTTTGTTATTTTGAAGCCCCAACTCGGCTTGTGTCGGGGACCCTAGATATAGCCAGGCCATAAATATGACCTAGCGGCTGAACGGGGTTTCCGAGATCTCTCCCCGGGTGATCCTCACCCGCATGATGGCACTTTGTCTCACCGGGTGTTTATCGCTTGTGTAATGTCCTGGTGGGGTACAGCTTACTCACCGACCTCCCTCCGCTCATACAACAAGTAATAATTAACATTAGCGATATCAGCTAAATATTAATACAAGCACCGGGATGTACTCGAACTAAAGTAGAGCACAGTAATTGTAATAAATCTCAAGAAAATATACACATACATACATTTTTTAAACTCTAAAGACGTATGAGTGTAGACTGACAATGGAAGTTTAGACAGTAGATGGATAGAAATGTAGACAGACAGACGGGTAGAAGAACAGACTAAACTGATGGATAGAAAGATACTTGGATGGGTAGAAGAACAGAAAAAACTGATAGATAGAAAGATAGTTGGACAAGCTGAAGAACAGACAAAACTGATAAATATAAAGATAGTTGGACGGGTAGAATAACAGACACAACTGATAGATAAAAAGATAGTTGAAGAGCTGAAGAATAAACAGAGTTTCAGAGGGATAGACGTAAAAGCTGATATAATAACTTAGAAACTGACAGAATATCATAGAAGCTGACAGAACAACATAGAAGCTGACAGGACAACATAGAAGCTGACAGAACAACATAGAAGCTGACAGAACAACATAGAAGCTGACAGAACAACATAGAAGCTGACAGAACAACATAGAAGCTGACACAATAACATAGAAGCTGACAGAACAACATAGAGGCTGACAGAACAACATAGAGGCTGACAGAACAACATAGAAGCTGACAGAATAACATAGAAGCTGACAGGACAACATAGAAGCTGACAAAACAACATAGAAGCTGGCAGAACAACATAGA
>CAJHNH020004273.1:40495-43189 GCA_905116865.2 Candidula unifasciata | reverse complement strand
CTGTCTGAATCTGCGTTTTCATTACACTGTCTGAATCTGCGTTTTCATTACACTGTCTGAATCTGCGTTTTCATTACACTGTCTGAATCTGCGTTTTCATTACACTGTCTGAATCTGCGTTTTCATTACACTGTCTGAATCTGCCTCTTCATTACACTGTCTGAATCTGCGTTTTCATTACACTGAATCTGCCTCTTCATTACACTGTCTGAATTTGCGTTTTCATTACACTGTCTGAATCTGCGTTTTCATTACACTGTCTGAATCTGCGTTTTCATTACACTGTCTGAATCTGCGTTTTCATTACACTGTCTGAATCTGCGTTTTCATTACACTGTCTGAATCTGCGTTTTCATTACACTGTCTGAATCTGCGTTTTCATTACACACTGTCTGAATCTGCGTTTTCATTACACTGTCTGAATCTGCGTTTTCATTACACTGTCTGAATCTGCGTTTTCATTACACTGTCTGAATCTGCGTTTTCATTACACTGTCTGAATCTGCGTTTTCATTACACTGTCTGAATCTGCGTTTTCATTACACTGTCTGAATCTGCCTCTTCATTACACTGTCTGAATCTGCATTTTCATTACACTGTCTGAATCTGCGTTTTCATTACACTGTCTGAATCTGCGTTTTCATTACACTGTCTGAATCTGCGTTTTCATTACACTGTCTGAATCTGCGTTTTCATCTGTCTGAATTTCATTACACTGTCTGAATCTGCGTTTTCATTACACTGTCTGAATCTGCGTTTCATTACACTGTCTGAATCTGCGTTTTCATTACACTGTCTGAATCTGCGTTTCATTACATGTCTGACACTGTCTGAATGTCTGAATCTGCGTTTTCATTACACTGTCTGAATCTGCGTTTTCATTACACTGTCTGAAATCTGCGTTTTCATTACAATCTGTTTTCATTACACTGTCTGAATCTGCGTTTTCATTACACTGTCTGAATCTGCGTTTTCATTACACTGTCTGAATCTGCGTTTTCATTACACTGTCTGAATCTGCGTTTTCATTACACTGTCTGAATCTGCGTTTTCATTACACTGTCTGAATCTGCGTTTTCATTACACTGTCTGAATCTGCGTTTTCATTACACTGTCTGAATCTGCGTTTTCATTACACTGTCTGAATCTGCGTTTTCATTACACTGTCTGAATCTGCGTTTTCATTACACTGTCTGAATCTGCGTTTTCATTACACTGTCTGAATCTGCGTTTTCATTACACTGTCTGAATCTGCGTTTTCATTACACTGTCTGAATCTGCGTTTTCATTACACTGTCTGAATCTGCGTTTTCATTACACTGTCTGAATCTGCGTTTTCATTACACTGTCTGAATCTGCGTTTTTCATTACACTGTCTGAATATGCGTCTTTTTCATTACACTGTCTGAATCTGCGTTTTCATTACACTGTCTGAATCTGCGTTTTCATTACACTGTCTGAATCTGCGTTTTCATTACACTGTCTGAATCTGCCTCTTCATTACACTGTCTGAATCTGCGTTTTCATTGATCATTACACTGTTTCTGAATCTGCGTTTTCATTACACTGTCTGAATCTGCGTTTTTCATTACACTGTCTGAATCTGCGTTTTCATTACACACTGTCTGAATGTCTGAATCTGCGTTTTCATTACACTGTCTGAATCTGCGTTTTCATTACACTGTCTGAATCTGCGTTTTCATTACACTGTCTGAATCTGCGTTTTCATTACACTGTCTGAATCTGCGTTTTCATTACACTGTCTGAATCTGCGTTTTCATTACACTGTCTGAATCTGCGTTTTCATTACACTGTCTGAATCTGCGTTTTCATTACACTGTCTGAATCTGCGTTTTCATTACACTGTCTGAATCTGCGTTTTCATTACACTGTCTGAATCTGCGTTTTCATTACACTGTCTGAATCTGCGTTTTTATTACACTGTCTGAATCTGCGTTTTCATTACACTGTCTGAATCTGCGTTTTCATTACACTGTCTGAATCTGCGTTTTCATTACACTGTCTGAATCTGCGTTTTCATTACACTGTCTGAATCTGCGTTTTCTGTCTGAATCTGCGTTTTCATTACACTGTCTGAATCTGCGTTTTCATTACACTGTCTGAATCTGCGTTTTACACTGTCAATTATTACACTGTCTGAATCTGCGTTTTCATTACACTGTCTGAATCTGCGTTTTCATTACACTGTCTGAATCTGCGTTTTCATTACACTGTCTGAATCTGCGTTTTCATTACACTGTCTGAATCTGCGTTTTCATTACACTGTCTGAATCTGCGTTTTCATTACACTGTCTGAATCTGCGTTTTCATTACACTGTCTGAATCTGCGTTTTCATTACACTGTCTGAATCTGCGTTTTCATTACACTGTCTGAATCTGCGTTTTCATTACACTGTCTGAATCTGCGTTTTCATTACACTGTCTGAATCTGCGTTTTCATTACACTGTCTGAATCTGCGTTTTCATTACACTGTCTGAATCTGCGTTTTCATTACACTGTCTGAATCTGCGTTTTCATTACACTGTCTGAATCTGCGTTTTCATTACACTGTCTGAATCTGCGTTTTCATTACACTGTCTGAATCTGCGTTTTCATTACACTGTCTGAATCTGCGTTTTCATTACACTGTCTGAATCTGCGTTTTCATACATGTCAATCTGCTGAATCACTGT
>CAJHNH020004273.1:35495-37995 GCA_905116865.2 Candidula unifasciata | reverse complement strand
TTTAGATCACGGGGAAAAAAGATTTAACTTTTTCGCCATGGTACCCTGGGCTTGCCATCGCAGCGAATCAAACCAAAGTTTCCTTCTTGAGAGAAGGGAAACAGCCACTTTACAGTCTAGGATGCCAGGAATGCAGCTTACGACACATGAACTTGCAATCAGATGTACTGCGAGATTACCTGCTCTCTTTCATGTATCCCTTTTGGTGCATTGCTTTTCCGACAGACAACTTATTTCAACATCTGCCTATCTCTGCCGCCCAATGCTTTTCACATAGTTGACACGTAGTTCCATTTTTCGTTCTTTTTTCTTTAAACAGTTGCTGTTTATTGTTTTAGTTGTTTATATTCCGCTTTGGAGTTCCAGACGCTGTCTAACTGGATCCCCATTACTCTCTGTTTTTTTTTTAAAAAATCTGCCAACTCAAAGAGGTTCAAACAAATGACCACTGTGCCAAAATGGCTAAAGCTATTTTCTCTTAGAGTAAAGCTCGAGGTTATTTTCTGTCACAATTAGATTAAACTAGCCAGTCGGCTCTTCTTTGAGTTGTTAGACTCCTGTGTTCAGGTTGAAGGGAGCACTACGTTTTTGTGAGGACTTGGATTATTCTATCTGGAAAGTCCGAGAGAAGTTGAATTAATCAAAAAATACACAGTGTGATTAGAATCTCCAGCCATGCACTATGACATGAACCAACCTAATTGCTGTCCTTTATCGTCACTCCCTGTCTGCTTCCTCCTTCTCCTCCTCCTCATCATCAGCATCATCATCATTAATGTGTGGTTATTCCATTAAATAATTTTCATGATCAAAGAAGTTCTTAGTTGTAGGTCACTATCGAGAAGTGGTATAACATTTGACATTAGTGTATACTATCAGGGACACCCCCTGCACCTTACACCCACTTCCCAACTTCCAGTAGCGAACTTGCTAGAACATTTACTAGCTGGTCTTGTTGTTATAGATGTGGATCCTCACTCACAGATACAACACTCACACACACAACACTCACAGACACAACACACACACACACACACCACACTCACAGACACAAAATTTACAGATAAAACACTAACAGACACAACGCTCACAGATACAACACTCACAGATGTAGCGTTCACAGATACGACACTCACAGATGTAGCGTCCACGGATACAACACTCCCAAAATCAACACTCACAGATGTAGCGTTAACAGATACAACACTCACAGATACAACACTCACAGATGTAGCGTTCACAGATACGACACTCACAGATGTAGCGTTCACAGATACAACACTCACAAAATCAACACTCACAAATACAACACTCACAGATACAACACTCACAGATGTAGCGCTCACAGATACAACACTCACAGATGTAGCGTTCACAGATACAACACTCACAGATGTAGCGCTCACAGATACAACACTCACAGATGTAGCGCTCACAGATACAACACTCACAGATGTAGCGCTCACAGATACAACACTCACAGATGTAGCGTTCACAGATGTAGCGTTCACAGATACAACACTCACAGATTTAGCGCTCACAGATACAACACTTACAGACACAACACTCACAGATACAACACTCACAGACACAACACTCACAGATACAACACTCACAGACGTAGCGCTCACAGATACAACACTCACAGATACAACACTCACAGATGTAGCGCTCACAGATACAACACTCACAGACACAACACTCACAGATGTAGCGTTCACAGAAACAACACTCACAGATGTAGTGTTCACATATACAACACTTACAGATGTAGCGTTCATAGATACGACACTCACAGATGTAGCGTTCACAGATACAACACTAAAAAAATCAACACTCACAGATGTAAAGCTCACAGATACAACACTCACAGATGTAGCGTTCACAGATACAACACTCACAGATGTAGCGCTCACAGATACAACACTCACAGATGTAGCGTTCACAGATACAACACTCACAGATGTAGCGCTCACAGATACAATACTCACAGACACAACACTCACAGATACAACACTCACAGACACAACACTCACAGATACAACACTCACAGATGTAGCGCTCACAGATACAACACTCACAGACACAGCACTCACAGACACAACACTCACAGACCCAACACTCACAGATGTAGCGCTCACAGATACAACACTCACAGACACAACACTCACAGACACAACACTCACAGATGTAGCGCTCACAGATACAACACTCACAGATACAACACTCACAGATGTAGCGCTCACAGATACAACACTCACAGACACAACACTCACAGACACAACACTCACAGACACAACACTCACAGATACAACACTCACAGATGTAGCGCTCACAGATACAACACTCACAGATGTAGCGTTCACAGATACAACACTCACAGATGTAGCGTTCACAGATACAACAATCACAGATGTAGCGCTCACAGATACAACACTCACAGATGTAGCGTTCAAAGATACAACACTCACAAAATGAACACTCACAAATGTAGCGTTCA
>CAJHNH020004273.1:0-22977 GCA_905116865.2 Candidula unifasciata | reverse complement strand
ACGATTCACACGTGTGTACAAGAACTGTCAGCAAAACTTAACGACGTGTGGCCGCCATATATGCACATTTATTGTCACAAACACATAGAGTATTCACAAACTCTCACACAGAATAATGCAAGCGAAGTGACCGTATACATTACTAGTTAATCATGAGATGGTTGTCCCACCCATCGCTCGCTCCAACTGGTAAAGTGATGCTCTCACGGACAGCAAGATCTAGCCGCCATTACACCTGAGCTGACCGCTACAGTTTCTAGGTCTACAGTGCCCCTCACTTCAGGGTTCGCTATACGGATGAACAGGATATACCTCCTACTCAACTTGACCTCCGCTGATCTTTGCGGAGCAGACACCGTCACATCTGCTGACTGGAAACTTCACAATACTCCATCTCCAGCATGTGCACACAGCACATTACCCTGGTCGAAGGAACCCTGATGACCGACAGAACTCCTGGCTCTGAGTCCCCTTCAGCAAACAGCTATCACCGACATCTCTGCTGTCGTTTCACTAGTGATCTTACAGATTCACATGCGTCGTCACCCAAGAAAGTGTCTTTTTGATGTAGTCCAGCTCTCTTGGCCTGACTCTGCTAACTGGACTTCTCTTCCTTTGACTGCAGTCTCGACAGTCCTCTAAACAAGTCTCTCGCGAGTGCTTCCCCTCGAACTTTTCCAACTTAACTGTTAGAGTCATCAACTGTCCACTGCTCTCTCAACTAAACTCAACCCCAGTGTATACGCTTGCCTGCCCCTTGTGAGCTGGCCCATGCACAGGAAACGCACTCTGTCATGTACCCTATAGTTGTCCGTGCAACAGCTGCTATCCACGCACTAAGTGTGATAATTAGCCCACATATGACTAATAACTTCGTGAATGCACTGCTCCATCCCGGCCTAAGTCAATTCCCACTTACCAAAATACTTATTCAGGCCGACTGACATCTCACAGCTTAAGTCAACACAGTACCAAATATTGACTCAGGTCACTGGACATTCCCGTGCACTCTCGAAAACACAATTCACACAACATTGTCCCCAACGATATTACAACACTTCCGTATCCACAAGAATCAGAACGCAACACTAAATCTAGAGAACAGACTAGAGTGTGGTCGTTTTACATGTCAGCACTGATATTGTCTAGAGAACAGACTAGAGTGTGGTCGTTTTACATGTCAGCACTGATATTGTCTAGAAAACAGACTAGAGTGTGGTCGTTTTACATGTCAGCACTGATATTGTCTAGAGAACAGACTAGAGTGTGGTCGTTTTACATGTCAGCACTGATATTGTCTAGAGAACAGACTAGAGCGTGGTCGTTTTACATGTCAGCACTGATATTGTCTAGAGAACAGACTAGAGTGTGGTCGTTTTACATGTCAGCAATGATATTGTCTAGAGAACAGACTAGAGTGTGGTCGTTTTACATGTCAGCACTGATATTGTCTAGAGAATATTCTAGAGTGTGGTCGTTTTACATGTCAGCACTGATATTGTCTAGAGAATATTCTAGAGTGTGGTCGTTTTACATGTCAGCACTGATATTGTCTAGAGAACAGACTAGAGTGTGGTCGTTTTACATGTCAGCACTGATATTGTCTAGAGAACAGACTAGAGTGTGGTCGTTTTACATGTCAGCACTGATATTGTCTAGAGAATATTCTAGAGTGTCGTTGCTTTACATTCCAGCATTGATGTTGCTAGAGTTTAAAGCACAGTATACAGTGCGGTCGTTTTACATTTCAGGCTAATATTGAATGAGGACGGCAATTTAGTTTATATTCATCACAGCCTGACATCTGATTCCAGAGAAGGTAAATGAACCGGCACTTTTCTGGTGGAGTCAGTACAAGACCTATCTATCTCTTCTTGGGGCACTTTAGGTGGAGCAACCAGCGTCCACAGCTCTTAAAACCTTTCTTGCATTTGTTATTGCAAAAAAAAAATGATATTAGGGCTATCCTCCAAATAACGGGCACAAATTTATGGCGGCCAATGGCGGCCAAAAACATGGCCTAAGTCATGTGTCAATTGCGCACTTCCGGCTACCTAATTTTACTGTTTTCCAGCGACTACAGCAACCGCCGAGAGTATCCCCCACTTCGATGACGCGGCGCGGATTGGGGCTAAACTAGATGGCTGGGACTTACGAACAAAGCTGCAGAAAATGCGGAAGCTGCTGCTCATGAGTCCCAGCCATCTAGTTTAGCCCCAATACACGACGCGTGAGCGGCGTTGGGATGCTCCCCACGGTTTGTGTGTTTGTATATTTCATATCATTTCATATATAGAACATGTGTAAGGCTGGAGAGATATTCAGAGGACTTAGCGCCCTCTTTTTTGTTCTTGTGTCTCTGCTTTCTTAACCTCCCCTCCCCCACACACCAGATGGATACGTGTAACATATATTAAGAGCACGGTCAGGCAGGGCAAGTATAAAATTCATTTCAACCGTTGCAGAATGTGACAATACGCTCGGTGACTTCAGAAGGTCTTTCCTTAACCTACTTTTATTCCTTTGTGTTTCGAAGTATACAGAGATAAATGGATTTGGGTACATCCTTAATCTAAGTAGACGACCACATCAAACCTTTAATTCTCCTGGACCGTTGGTCATATCAAACACTACAACTTTTTCCCAGATGTTAAGTGTTAAGGTACAGATATAAGACTGACCAAGCAGACTTACTGACTGGAGATTTGCACACCATTTGTTGGTGTCAGATAGTTATTTCCCCTGCCAGATCTTCAGGAACAGATAACAAGGGCTAATTGCCATTATCTCCCCCTGAGGTTACCTAAACTGGAGTGCTGGTCAGATCGTCAATATTGACACAGTGAGCTGAAAGTGTTGGCAGAAGAACTGACAAAGTCTGATTTTATTGTGATGACAGGTGAAGTAGACTGGAGGTGTGACTAGGCCTATTAGCTTTGAGCAGCTTAATTGACCAGGAGATCCTAGCGTGGGAATTTAAACAAGTGTTGTACAGCCCTGACTGACAGCGAATAAACTTGCCCACAGGGGAGGAGCTGTGACATCCTTGAATGAGAATGATTTTAGGCGTAATGTAGGAGGAGCTTTATAAAAGTTATAAAGGGGTGAACTCTAGGTCTTGTAAATGAGATCCTGTCCAGCACATGCCATCTGTTGGGCTTAACCTAAGCTTGAGACAGAACTTTTGGCATTGTGGTTTCATTTTTTCCAGTTCCGACATTGGGCAGGGACTAGTAGGCATCCATTATTTGCCGACCGTCGAGTGTAACGACCTGCAGAAAGCAGTGAGGACGACAAACTGGAAAAGATAGGCAGGGTCTCAAGCCGAGAACTGTCCAAAGGTTGTTACTTTCCAATACCTTTATGATTTCATCATTCACATCATTTCAACTCTACTAGCCTAAACAAGTTCATTTTATTTTAGTCAGATTTATTAAATAAATCTTTTTGATGTTGTTTAAACAGAGTTGAGTAAATTGTGTACTTAGGTTCAAGTGTCTTTGTGCATATTAGTTTACTTCAGCTAACAAATATTTAAATCACTTGATGGGGACTTTTAAGCAATGCCAGGAGAGGAGACCAGTCGCAGGGGTTAACTGTGTATCGAGATAATATCACAGTGGGTGTATCCTGATATCTATCTATCCCTTCTCCTACTCCTGTGGATACAATGCAACTTTCATTTCATGGAACGAGCCACTCGCTGTTTTCTTGGCTATCCAGGACTGTCTAGGATCAACATAGCTTAGATAATAGTCCAGTTTCTCACGTGGGTGGGCATTGTTAAGGTTCAAACCCACACCCTCACTATATCAGTGTATTTACCCACGTGGGCGCGCGACACAGAAAATCTTTTGAAGAAAATCCCTTTCGTTTAATGGCAGCAGAGAATACTGATTTGTTATCAAACAATCCATGTAGATCTTTTTTTAACACGCCTGTTTTGTCTCAATAAAGGCATCGCTAACGGCCCGTCTAGCTTTGTGTCAGACTATGCCGTTGTTCAAGGCAAAGATCATTTAAAATACCTGGCTAATAGCACAATTTCCTATGATTATTCAGGCATGGAATGAAGGGTCAAAGCTATGCAAGTTGCACACAGCAAAGCCGATTGCTTTGATAAGTACGACCCTGTCCATTTGTCTACACATAGCCTGGAGCTGGCAGGCGTCAATTGTTAAAATTGTGTGACAACCACCAACATTTGGTGAAGCTGGTAGGCATCAGTTGTTCATATCGTGTGACAACCATCAACATTTGATAGAGCTGGCAGGCATCAGTCGTTCATATCGTGTGACAACCATCAACATTTGGTGAAGCTGGTAGGCATCAGTCGTTAATATCGTGTGACAACCATAAACATTTGGTAGATCTGGCAGGCATCAGTCGTTCATATCGTGTGACAACCATCAACATTTGGTGAAGCTGGTAGGTATCAGTTGTTCATATCGTGTGACAATCATCAACATTTGGTGAAGCTGGTAGGCATCAGTTGTTCACATCGTGTGACAACCATAAACATTTGGTAGAGCTGGCAGGCATCAGTCGTTCATATCGTGTGACAACCATCAACATTTGGTGAAGCTGGTAGGCATCAGTCGTTAATATCGTGTGACAACCATAAACATTTGGTAGATCTGGCAGGCATCAGTCGTTCATATCGTGTGACAACCATCAACATTTGGTGAAGCTGGTAGGCATCAGTTGTTCATATCGTGTGACAATCATCAACATTTGGTGAAGCTGGTAGGCATCAGTTGTTCACATCGTGTGACAACCATAAACATTTGGTAGAGCTGGCAGGCATCAGTCGTTCATATCGTGTGACAACCATCAACATTTGGTGAAGCTTGCAGGCCTCAGTTGTTCATATCGTGTGACAACCATCAACATTTGGTAGAGCTGGTAGGCATCAGTTGTTCATATCGTGTGACAACCATCAACATTTGGTGAAGCTGACGGGCAACAGTCGTTCATATCGTGTGACAACCATCAACATTTGGTAGAGCTGGCAAGCATAAATTGTTCATATCGTGTGATAACCATCAACATTTGGTGAAGCTGGTAGCCATCATTTGTTTATATCGTGTGACAGCTATTAACATTTGGTGAAGTTGGCGGGCATCATTTGTTCATATCGTGTGACAGCCATCAATATTTTGGTGAAGCTGGTAGGCATCATTTGTTCATATCGTGTGACAGCCATCAACATTTGGTGAAGCTGGCGGGCATCATTTGTTCATATCGTGTGACAGCTATCAAAAATATCAGCATCCAGCAGTCAATTGTGCTGCTAGAAGTGCTGCATTTAGACGGAGGCTAAATGAGATGCAATTCCTAGTCCCTCACAACTCGCAAGTGTCTCAACACAAAACTATTTCTATAAATTGACTTTTTTTCCCTAGCCTTCAAGAGGATTATATCATTTCTGTTATTTTGCAGACAAATTCTTTATTGATTCTTTTACTACATATTAAAATACAAAAGTTTTTCGATCATCCATATGTTTAAAGGCGTATAAATTATAAAGTTTCATGTGACACGCTGGTGTCGTTTAAAAACAGTAGGGCCTCAGAGATTTATATAGCCTATGGCTTCATCGAGTACTAAATAATTCATTGACGGTCAATCATGTTTGGTACATGGGTCTTTAATGCCTTTTTATCAACATTTCTGTACCTTTCATTAATTCTGCTTTTCTGTTCTCTCCCACTTTTAGAGTTGTGGTGACCTGTTACGGTTATCCTTTCACAGCAGTTCTCTAACGAATATAGACTAATTTTATCTTGGGGTATCAAGTTTTCTTTGTAAGCTGATTAAAAGCTTCACAAATATAATTTGAATTATGAGGGATTGATTACTGAGCTTTTATCTTCAGTGTCTGTTCTCTCTCTCTCTCTCTCTCTCTCTCTCTCTCTCTCTCTCTCTCTCTCTCTCTCTCTCTCTCTCTCTCTCTCTCTCTCTCTCTCTCTCTCTCTCTCTCTCTCTTCTTTTGGCAACTCTGATCTGTATTCAGAAATAGGCCCACAACTGCAACACAACATCTCTTTCACATCATCACATCATCTTTTCTAAAATTTTGTTTTAAATATACCTCAGGCAAATTACAACAAAATTCCCAGTGACGGGAGGATTAAGCAGCAATTATCATCAATGTCTACTTTAAGCTGCGCAAGTGAAAACAAAACCCGTGACGACAAAGTTTGGATTTAATAAAGTTAAAAAAAAAAAAAAAAATAAGGAAGGTTTCCCTGTACGCTGACACATGGAACGTTGCCAAAGTGGGAACTGTGTGCGGCATTGACACGACATGTCTCTGTTATTGTTGTGTGTGAGGTGGTCTGTCAGGCGTTGTGTGCACGCTAACAGATGAAGAATGTACGTCTTACCTGAGAAACGGAAAAGACATTAAGTGGGTGACGTGGGCGGGGGGGGGGGGGGGGGGGGGGGGGGGGTTTTACATCAGCCAGTCGGTGCACGTCCTGCCAACTTGTGCGCTGAGGCATGCTGAATTCGATTCCCAGCAAAAAACTGCGTCCCTGACAATTTGGAAGCCTGAATACTTGAACTGTTGTCAACATTTTCATCTGAAAACGGTATACTTCATCACTCATGTGCTGTTTTTGTGAAGGCTGTCTGGTGTTTAGATGCTTTCGGATTGTGTATACAGCACACACATACCCACACATACAGCTAAACATAGAGACATAAAGACGGTTTAAACACATCAACAAGAACGCCTTCGTAGGCGTTGCAACTGACTACAAGAAACTCATAAATAAAAGTAGTTGCACCCGCGCGCACGCCCACACACGCGCGAACACTCATACACATACACACACACACGCACATACACACACTGTCACACACATACATGCACAGCCAGACCATCCATGATTATCCGAATCAAAGAATGCGAGTCATCAGAAGTTTGACCCCTGCTGTCTTGATTGCGTGGCTTTGCTTTCTGTTTAGTGCAGGCTGCTGGCTATCTTATTTAACCAAAACAGGACAGAGACACTGTCGCTGCCAAATTAACAGGGCATGGCGGTTCATCCAAGCACTACCACAGATGGTTGGGCTTTCAAATATCAGGTTATAGTCCGTTCCATCAGTCGTGCTGAAATTTAAAAAAATCTTTAACTGGCTGGTTGGTTGGTTGTTGTACCCCACCAGGACATCACACCAGCCATAAACACCCGGTGACCCAAAGTGCCACCATGCAGATGAAAATCACCCGTGGAGAGGTCGCAGAAACCCCTTTCAGCCGTGAGGCCATATCTATGGCTAGGTACTATTTATGCTCCGGCTATATTCTGGGCCCCAGGCAGAAGCCAGGGTGGGGCTTCAAATAACAAATAATTGCATACCACATAGGAAGGACTTTTATGACCGAATATTTAACTATGTGACTGTTCTATCAAAGTTGTTGAAATTTGGCATGCAAGCTGCTAATAATTAATTTTTTTTAATATATATAAATAAGCAAATATCTAGTTTACACTTTGCCTCATTTGCGACACATGGAAAAAAAAACTGGTTAAAAGCAAACAGTTAATTGAGAAATGTGAACTAATAAAAGCATCAGATTGATACTTTCGTGAGCTTTTTACTCTCTGGTGGTCATCTCTAGGATCAACTTTTCGTTATGTGGTATAATTGCACGAGAGATAGGCCATCAAAGTAATCACCAGGCATTGCTGCGTAGGTAAACTGATTTCCAAACAATCCCCACGTATTTATCAACGACTGTATATTGTATGTTTTAAGGATACACAATTTATTAATCAAAGATCAAAGAAATTCGGATTTTCAGAAAACAACAGAACCTGTGCAGTTATCAATTACAAAATCATAACAGACATCAGAAATATAGCCTCAAGCCAAAAACCGCTGTGATCCATACACGTTTTCCAGATATTTGTTTAAATGTGGGGAACGACTTCGGAAACGCACTAAAGCACATTTTGCCAATTACTTTTTTAACTGTATGAAAAAAAAGGAGTATCGCTCTACATTGGCATGCAACAAATAATGTTAGTTAACATTCTAAGACGCACAAACTACTGTTTGTTTGTTGGCCGATTTCCATAGTATTATATTGTAAAAGTAAAGGACTGTATTCCACGTCTTCAATCATACTGGGCACATAGGGCTAGACGTAATTGTGCTAAAGAAAAATCACATCCCATGAAGAAGCTGAGTGGCTAGCAAAACCGCCGGATGTTAACGAAGTTCTTGCTCAATTAGGTAGGGCATGGGATTTCAGGGTCATTGTTGTCACTGCATTTATCTGACCTGGTTCTTCTCAGCAACCGTCTTATCAACATATGGAAAGTCATTCTCTCCTTAATTCGTACTTCCTTCTGGATCGATTCCACGCAACATATTGCATGGCATTCCCAGTGATCTACTTGAACAAATGCGTCAGTCATATCTTGATCGGACATATCTGTATATTGTAGTAGAGTTTCATCTGTAAAGTTAAAGACGACAGGATCAGCTTTATTGCACCGGGTTTTAGACCTGAATTCCCACAGTATGAAATAAGAAATCGGGTTTCGAGATACGAGCTACAGTCAGGCTCGAATTAAATTCGTATGCCGACGCACTACTGTATTCATCAATGTCTTCCCATCGTGTCAGTATTCGACACATTTCCTTCATGTTCTGTGTATTTGATCTCCATCATATAAAGTATATATTGGTTGCAACTATGATCATATTCACCAGATTCTAATTAGGATAGTATGTGTTGAGTTGAATCAAGAATTGATATCACATAACTCGGGGCATTCCCATGCATGATCCGTCCTCATCTTTAGCAGCCAGCGCAGTGTTGTTTTTAATTAGGCTAGATTAAAAATCAACTACACCGATGACAGATTTCATTAAATACTTCTTTCTGTGCCTTCTATCCCAAGTGGAGTATAGGCCCCCAACTAACTCAAGCCAAGTAGTTCTATCCTTAGCTCACCTCATGTCCTCCCTATCTTTTAATATTAATCTCTAGCACTCTTCTCCGTGTCTTTTTTTTTGTGTGTGGGTCTGTCTTTATTTCCACACTTCTTTACTATTATATTAATTTGTATTACATTACAGTCATGCTGACTTTTACTCCGCCCTTTACCAATGCCACTGTACCATTGCATGTAGATAAAATAACTCGGAAAATTTTCCTTTCAGGCTGCTAATGGTTCAGTTCACAAAATAGAGAGGAATCTGAAGTGAGAAATACAGTGTGCTATAATTATTCACACTGCCTTAAATTGGCTAAAAAATGCTGAAGGTATTGTCACACTAGAGTGTACTTTGCTAGCGCCATTTTAGTTTGTAATAATTAACTAGTAACTAAACAATCAACTTTTAACTAGTAGCTGCTTCCAATGTATCTTAAGAACAAGAAAAAATTTCGTTTCGTTCTGACAGCTTAGAATCTTCTTCACTTCGTTTGTTATGGTCTCACTGATACCAGGTTGTCGCCCATTGTCGTGGTTTTCTGTATTTGTAATACACTTGTCAGGCGGCTTGGTTGATGGATGTGTTCACTTTATTTTTCTACATGTTTCAGCTACACAATTTATCCATCTCTTTCTAGGTCTTCCTCTCGTTTTCTTCCCAGATATTCTGCTGTAAAAAGTCCCACATGCAGTTTCGTCTGGCTACATTTTCACTAGATGGCTGAACCATTTCATTCTTTGTGTGTCGAAATTAATCCAGACACGATCTTATTTCGCCCTTCTCTCTAAGGCTGGTGTAACTTATTATCTGCACGTGAAAAAGGCAGTCCAGATAATAAGTTATACCAGCCTTAGTTATTGGCGAAAAAACGTTTGTCGTTAGCGTGCCTGTGTTTGGCTGCAAGAAGTATTATTCTCTTTGATCCACGTTTTCTCGCCAATAACCTCTCATTAAATAAATTAAAGTCACTTTTCACGAGTTATCCTGGTCAATGAGACGGCTAAATGAAGTAGTCAAGCGAGAACAAGACCCTGATATTCTTTACTAGAGAAAGTACATTAAAAGTACAAAGCCCTGGAGACATTTCCGAAAAATATCTTACTCACAAAAATAAGATTGGTTTCTTCAAAAGCAATTATTATTATTATTATTATTACTATTGAAATGTCTAGTGTATGGAGTACATGTTACAGTTTAAGTCACTGAATCATAATAATCACAATTTTATACATAAATATGCATTACCAAATTTATCTAGAGCTTTTATCGCGCAGGTTTCCCTTCTTATTTTTTGTTACTTCTTCGCTACAGGTGCCACGAAAGCAGTTTCATAACTTAAACATACGCGGTTTAATTAGGTCGCAGACGATTCGGCAGCAGACTGCTTTGTGTTTTTTTTCCACAGTGGTATGATTGCGGACTGTTGAGAGGTAAACTACTAACGTACAAGGGACCAGCAATTGTAGACTTTTGATAACTGTCTGTATTCACTAGATTGATGACAGGTTGGGGCAGTACAGGATGGTCGGCAGTGAGTGCCAGGATTTCAGGCCTTGTTGCTGCATTGAGTCGGAATTTGTAGGTTAGGATTCTAATTTGTTTTCCCGACAGAACGAACGACGGAACAAGCGAAATAACAGCTTTTTTTTTTTTTTCATAGTATAAAAAATTAGGCACGCAGGCCAGTCTAACGTTCTGACAAACCGTTGTAATTGTAACAAATATAGGAAACAAATGTTCGCTGTTTCTAAAATATGTTTCTTATCTATGTGGACTTGTAATCTGTGCTCAGATAATTTTTAACAGTTTCCGGCTGTATGTATAGGGACTAGTGATATTTTTTACTTGTTGTGGGAGATAGTCCCACACTTGAGCTGCGGTGTACGCTAAGCTTACTTTGTTTAGGTCTATCCTAGGTTTAGGGATGTGTAATATGTTTAGGCGTTTACTAAAATATTCAGTTAGTGAATGTAAAATCGCCTAGTGATACAACAACAGCCAACAAATGGGTTGAGGACTCCAGTCAGGGATATGCGACAGTCTTCTTGTTTCTTTGTTTAGTGTTAGTTTTCTATCACTCATTTTGCACGCGGACATCCGGAAACACCCTAATCTACCCACATAGACTACACAAAAGAGCCTCTCAGCACTGGCAAAAGAAGTTTTGTCACATTTGGGAATATAAATGTGTAAATATCAGAATAATTTGTCTAATGTAATGGTATACTGTGTGGCGTCTATATGGCCCCCCTGTCTTCAGTTATCAATTCTAAACGTGCAAAATGAGCATACTGGCTCGACTGTTTCGACCGTGCATCCTAAAACTTTTAGCGTCTGTAATTAGGTCATCACAGTTCCAGTTTCATGACAAACGGATCACCCCATAGTTGCACCGTTTCTATGCCAACGAAATCCACACAGAACTCCCAACACTTTCCTTTGTGGAAAAACTGAAACAGACTGCAGTCTACTCAAATCAAACAGCACGCACACGCATGTAATGCATAAAGTAGCTCTCAGAAATGCTAACACAAACAGTCCGACACTAGAAATGCAGTTTAGCATCGATAGAAGCAGCAGTAACAACAGATCAGTGGTTGCACACGCGATTAATTGCAGAGTACTGCCACTTTTGTGCCAACATTCCACTTGACATAACCTCAATCTGCAGTTTTCAACACGAGCCAAGTAGTCGAGTAGCATAATAATATCAAATCCGCAGCTCCTAATGTCACGCAATGCACTTAACTTAGTAGCGGGGGGGGGGGGGGGGCGGGCGAACTATATCCTTTTAGTCTCAACATGGACGAAAATGCAATGGTAGACTATGATCAGAAGCAAAAACCTGCCACGACTAAAATTAGTAACCCAGACTAACCTCCATATTGACAGGAAATGAGATCCATTTATCCCGGATTTTGAAAAACTACTACACAAAATCAGAGGCATGAGAAACAGGAATGAAGAATACAACCCAAAATAAAATAAAAATGATGAAGATGGCCAACCTTTAATAGAACCAAATTTTAGCAAGGTGGAGTAAATACTTTGAATCATTACTTAGCTGCAATAAAACAGGTGAAAGTAAGGAAGAACTTAAAAACAACTCAGAACTACCGGCAGAGGAACTAGAACCAGGTATATTATTAGATGAAGTAGAAGATGTCATTTGAACCGCCCTAGACTGAAGGCGACATCCATTGATGATCTACCAGCTGAGGGCATCAAGGCAACAGGAGAAGCGGGAGCAATATGGTTACAGAGAATATTTCAGGTGGCATGGGAAAATCAAGAAACACCATCAGATTGGCAGGCTGCTGTCATCGATCCGCTGTGAAAAAATAAAGGAAGTAAGAGGGAATGTGCTAATTACAAAGGAATATCACTTCTCAGTCACACTAGGAAAATGTATGCTATGATCATCGAAAAAAAAGGCTAAAACCATTGATAGAGTTTCAACTTTCAGAAGCCTAGATGGGCTTATGATGAAACAGAAGTTGCACAGATGCCATTTATACACTGAGACAACTATCATTTCAATAATACTTACAAAAGCCCGTACACGCGTAGTAAATGCTGCAAAAGATCGAAGGCATCGTATCGTATCGTATGAAAAGAAACAAAAATTCCAAACTTGGTCCTTTTTTAACTGCCTGATGGCCTGTTTTCTCAAGGACGAGTCATTTGCTATCTGAGCTGGATTTTTTACTTTTGTGGCGATGGTTTTCGCCTGAGTTTTCTTGCATTTGTTGCGTTCTTGTTAGCAGCGTGGGCTTGGCGGGCGGCTTGCAGGTTTAGGGAGTGGACATGGCTGTCCTGAGAAGGACAGCCACATGTGCCGGGTGGCCTGGAACGGGATGGGTGGGAGTGGTCAATCTGGTTGACTGGGCTTTGTCGCGTCAGTGAGGTTGGCTGGTTCTACGGAGACTGGGTGTCATGGCGGCTTGGAGGTTTTCGATTGGCTGTTGGCTTCGTCTTGTTTTGGTGGCTTGTCAGTACTTGCGGTTGCGTCGGTTTGGTGTACCCTGACACCTTTGCTTCCATCTTGCATGGGCCAGCTGTTTTCGGGCTGCTTCTATCTGGTCCTGGTGTGCGTGGATTTTATTAAAGAAGGCTTGCGTTTCCTCTTCGGGCAGCAAGTAAATTTTAGCCAGCTCTGGTTGGTCATACACGATATCGTAGCGTTTTCTACTATCGAGCTCGATCCTGTGTGGGTGGTTCAGTTGGTTAAAGCCTTCTATCTTTTTTAGGAGGTCGGCCTCGCTTTCCACCTCACCGGCTGCCGCCTCTTTGCCTCCTTCAACAATAGTGGCCTTATCTGCGGTTGGGGTCGCCTCTTTAGCTTCGGACACGGCTACTTCATCTGTTTGCTTTTGCGGCTGGCGCCTTGTTTTTCTCTGCTAGTAAGAGTTCTCGTTCTTGTTTTGATTCTCGCGTTGCTGCTTCTGCTTCTGCTGTTGTTTTTACTAGCTGGGCGACTTCTCTGTACGCGGACTCTCTGGCTTCGTTAAGTAAGGCCGTCTCTGCCTTTCTTTCTTCTCTTTCGGCTAGTCGGTAGGTTGCTGCCTGGTCCTGTTCTGTCTTCAGCTGTGTCAGGAGGCCTTGGAGTTTTTTGTTTGCTTCAGTTACTTCTGCTAGCAGCTTGGTGTGGTGCGCAGCTTCTGCTATTCTGTCTTGCTTCTGGGCTCTGATTTCGTCTAGTGTTTGGGAGATTAGTCCCAGCATCTCGAGTCTTTCAGCGGTGGCCTTCTCTTTGTCTGCTGTCAGCTTCTGGACTGCGGTTTTGAGTGCTCTCACTTCCTGGGTTGTCGTGTTGTTGTTAGCGACTGGAATCACTTTCTCTGGTCTTCTCTCACTACTTGGGATTGCTGCTTGCTGCTTGCACTTTTTTAGGTAGGTGCAGCCCATGTATCTGGCGCTGTGGGGCCCTCCACAGTTTGAACACCTTCTGCTACTGTTAGGCTTTTTAAAGTCAGGGTCCTTCTTGGCAAGTGGGCACTCCTTGAAGTCGTGCGGCTCAGAGCAGTAGCGGCATGCTGGGCTGCTGCGGCAGTTTGCGGCTGTGTGCCACGCCTTGTTACAACGTGAGCACTGGATGATGATGTTGTCACTGCTGTGGGCTCCTGGCTGCTGTCTTTGTAGGCTGGTGCCGGTAGGTTCCTGCGCCACGACTGGGGCGGCTTCTGGTGCTGGCGCCACGATGGGGGCGGCTTCAGTTGTTGGCGTCGGTGTGCGAGGCGCCGCGATAGGGGCGCCTGCCGGTGAGGCTGCTGGTACGGCTCTCCTCTTCCTTGGTGTGGGTGCGGCTGCTTGTTGTTTTCCCATGATAGGAAAATCAATGATGGCAATTGCGGTCTGTGGCGAAAGCTAGGTCCCTTCGGAGTCGGCAAGGCTTGTTAGAGTATCCTAAAAAGGACACCCAAGCGTGCTTTCTCCTTAGTTCTCTAGCAATCGTAAAAAAAAAAAAAAAAAAAAAAAAAAAAAAAAAAAAAAACTGGCTGGTATGACTGGCTCTACAACAATGATGTGCTCCCGGGCCGCCAATAACCCACCCGCAGACGAATAACAATAGTCTAGTCGAGCCAAAACTCAGCCGAATGTCAAGCGAGTTCTGACCAGTATCTAGCTATTGATAATCTGGCTACGAATGGATAGTTGGCAAGCTAACGAGAGACACACGTGGCTTTATCGGGCGGTATCGAGCGAGCGAGAGAGAGCTGTGTGCGACTTGGCTGTCGGGCTGCGAATGAGTATAATTGTGATGATCGAAGGCAGGATTGTCAAGAACATTTATAGTGAACTCTGGTGTGCGTCAGGGCTGTGTAATATCGCCACTTCTTTTTATAACATACTTGGATGTCATATGTAAGGAAACGAACTTTAAACATGTAGAAGATATTACAGAATTACTATTCGCCGACGACCAGGACTCTTATAGCAAAAAGTAAAAAAGTCCTTTAAAATCACCTAAATCAAAATAATAACAAAGGGGAGGAATATAATATGAAAATAAACTCTCAGAAGACAGAGTCAAAGGTAAAAGAAAACAGAAAGGCAATTTTGAAATAAAACTAAAAACAAAACTTTAGGACAAACAGAGGAATTTATGTATTTGGGAGCAATTTTCACATCTGACGGAAAACTGGACAGAGAAATTAGCTCGAGTGCCAGAGCTAATCAAGTAATGGGGCAACTATCTCCCCTGTTGACACACAAGCAGATACCCCGGAGTACTAAAGTGAATCTTATCAGAACTATTTTTTGGCCAACATTATGCTATCAGTGTCAAGCGTGGGCACTTAAATCCTTCAATGAACGTAAAATTGTGACAACAGAGATGAAATGCCTGAGAACAGCTGCATGAGTTTCAAGACAGAACACGAAATCAGACGAATGCTAGGAATATAGCCAATCTTACAGGTCATCAAAGAACAACAACTTAAGTGGTTTGGACACCTAACAAGAATACGTTGGTACTATCTCCAACAGCGAGCCACACTAAAACGTTACAACGGGTAAAGAGCGAGTTGAAGACGTCGGCAAATACGGAGTGATGGCATTAAGAACAGCGTTACAGAAATGAACGTCAATCCTAATTGTGCTTTTGACAGATCTCACCAACGATTGCTACATCTCTCCCAACACTTCGATAAGGCGCAAGGTGAAAGAGAAGAAGAAGATGAAGAAGATCACGAATTTAGATCAATTTCATTAGGATCTAGATCAGCTTCTCCAAGATTAGATAAATTTCACCAGGATTTAGATCAAATCTATCAGGATCAACTGTATCATAATTTAAATCAAATATATCAGGATTCAGGCGGACTCTTTCAGTTTAAATATGCTAACACAAACCACAGAGTTCAGACTGTAGAAACATTAGAGAATACTTTCGACACCTAACTTATAAATTCCTTTATTCAATATTAGTTTGTATATTTAATACATGCGTATCTGTGATTCCCATTGAAACTAATTACAACTCTTGCAACCAGGTCGTACCTCACCCACCAGACTTGCACTCCTGCTTGTGAATCACTGATCAAGCCAAACTGTGAAACACTATCTGAATATGTTGATCCTCATTAAAAGATAAAAGCGTTATTACTGTGTGCGCCACCAAAGACGTCAGTGCAGATAGAAGCAGAAACTCAGCAACTACCTACAGAGTATAAAAGATTGTTTATCTCGCCAAATTTAAAATTCGTTTTTGAGACTGATTTCAGTCAAGAACAGTGGTTCCCAGTCTGTAGTCGATCAGACGCAATAGAAGTAGAGTTGACTGAGCGCCCTAAATTCAACAGTGAGAAAAGGTTAAAGCTTTGGGGATCGACTTCGTTGCACCAGCTTTTATTCAATATGGCTTCTGTCTCTCTCATCAGAACGGCTAGCTGCCTGGTGAGAGTATAACTCGAAGCACGAACTCCGTAGCTGCGGCGACGAACCTTATAGATCTCCGTAAGAATTGCACTCGTGAACTGAAAGGTGCAGTCATGTAAACGAACCTACGACCTTCAGAGCGTGAGGCAAAGGCCTGACCACTTGGCCACCAAGACTTGCCTTTAGTTCTAAGGAATATGTTTTCGTTCACAAACTCGAAGCACGGTTCACCAGGCACTCTTCCGGTAACGTTAAAAGGCCATTAGCAAGAGAGCGAGCAAGTAGCAATCTCACTCTTTGCTTACCATGTCGTAAAAGGCTAATACGAGTAGAACTGAACTTACGATCGTCCAACTCAAATAGTTACATAAATGTAACAAAATCCAAGCAGATGCGAACTGATTTTTGAGAAAACTAAAATAAGGAAAGGTTCTCGTTGAAAAATAGTTATGAAAAGTGCAGAGGGAATAAAAAAAACTAACTGAAATGCGTCCGGATCGGCGACTTATGATAAAGTATAACTGCCACCCGAGTCTTCTGTGAAGTAGGTTAAACAGAAAAGCCCAACTGTTTTCATTTGTAAGCTATTGATCAAAGAGGCATCCAGGAAGCATTACGACATTACAGCTGCAAATGTCATCGCTATATGTGGATAACTCTGGATTTTTCAAACACTACCTAGTTTTTTAATTGATCAAACTCTTTGACATATTATTTTTTTTAGAAAGATGTATTAATTAAGAAAAACATCCGAGATCGTAATATAAATGAAACGTTAAAGGATCTGAAGATGACAATTATCGGAAACAGGCTCTCCTTTCAACTACGGCCGGTACACAACAGAAAAAAAAAAGAACGAATGAACTTTATTTTCAGACGCCACAAACTGGGTAAACAGACCCGTCCTATATTGGGCCCTCACAAACATTTCACTCTCACAACAGACCCGTCCTATATTGGGCCCTCACAAACATTTCACTCTCACAACAGACCCGTCCTATATTGGGCCCTCAATGAATTTCACTCTCACAAAGGATCTGAATATTGGGCCCTCACAAACATTTCACTCTCACAACAGACCCCTTCCAACTATTGGGACCTACACAACATTTCACTCTCACAACAGACCCGTCCTATATTGGGCCCTCACAAATTTTCACTTTTCAACAGACGTCCTATATTAGGCACAAACATTTCACTCTCACAACAGACCCGTCCTATATTGGGCCCTCACAAATATTTCACTCTTACAACAGACCCGTCCTATATTGGGCCCTCACAAACATTTCACTCTCACAACAGACCCGTTCTATATTGGGCCCTCACAAATATTTCACTCTTACAACAGACCCGTCCTATTTGGGCCCTCACAAACATTTCACTCTCACAACAGACCCGTCCTATATTGGGCCCTCACAAATATTTCACTCTTACAACACATAATTACATTTAGAATTTTAAACAACCGGCACACGAGCCGCAGAATAAAGATGTCAGTATTAAATCATTCAAAAAAATGTGTTTCTTCACGCCAGACCATGCGGGTATTCAAGCAATGAGCGAGCCGATTATCTGGCAGACAAGGCAGTTACCATGTCTGACTCGGCACTGGACGGGTATGATGTCATTTCATACGAGCTTCATATCGCACAGGAGGTCACGACAACAAGCAGGACTCAGTAACCTTGCCTAGATTGTTGGGCACGAGGGTACAACCTGGAGTAGCCAGATGTGAACATTTCACGAAGAAAACAAGGCGTCTTGTTAATCAACACAGAGCAGACGTGATCAGTCGTGTTACTCTTGTGGAGCTGCAGAGGAGGAAATCGGGTCACCTATGGATCGGTCCAGTGTTGTGATGATTGTCGCCACTACAATCAAACCAGTTTAAGAATTCAAATATTTAATAACCGTCCGTTCAAGGTCCGACAATTAAGTAACGAGACTGATTTTATTATGGCCAAGACAAAAATACCATCTATGAAGCAAAGCATGAAATCTGAAGAGGCAACATTCATATATAATCTTACAACTTTTTATAGCCGCTCGACAAGCAGACAACAAATACATTTTGTTGACCTAGTCAGAGGTGCACTGTTAGAAATCAGCACGGAGCAAAAAGCTAACATTAAATTATTTTTAAAACTCAGAAAAAGCGCAACTGAGACAGTTGAATTGATGTAAAAAGTTTATAGGGGTAGTTGTTTATCTCTTGCAGAAAATTTCAGATGGTATTCACGATTTAAAACTGGTGTGGAAATTATTGCTAATGCACCTAGATCTTAACACAAAACTTCTGTTCGTTATGATGAACCCATTACAAAAGTCAGAGAATACAGATACAAGAAATTCATTGTTTTACTGTAAGTATAATGGCAGATGAATATGGTGTTAATAGAAACACCATTCTCAACATTTTAGTGCAAGTTTTGGCAAGAAAAAAGGTTCTTGCCGGTTTGTACCACATTCGTTGCCTGATGACCAAAAACATCAGCGGGTTGAGTACCCAAGAGAAATCATCAAAACAAGAATTGTTGGCCCCAAAACAAGCGTGTGTTCTCAGCCTTCCACCCTATAACCAGATTAGTCTCCCTGTTATTATTTTATGTTCCCAAAATTAAAGTTACGATTGAAAGGACGCTTCTTTAACGATATTGTTGACATTCAAAGGGCCATCGACTTTAAGGGCCATAGCAACAGAAGAACTACAGAGTTCGTTCCAGTGTTTGTTAGATCGTGACACTTGCTGTATCAATGTACAAGGGGCTTACTTTGAATCAGATACAGGTTTTATCATTAACTATTAATTAGTTTATTATTTATGGAATAAGTCTCATTACCTTATTGTCGGAGCTTGTATGGAGGATAGCAGATGAGAGAGAGAGAGAGAGAGAGAGAGAGAGAGAGAGAGAGAGAGAGAGAGAGAGAGAGAGAGAGAGAGAGAAACAATAGGTGTTTCGTCCTTTTCAGAACGAATTTTTTTGTTATTTGAAGCCCCACTCTGGCTTTTGCAGGGGCCGCAATATAGGCATGCCATAGATATGGCCAATTGTCTGAACGCGGTTTCTGGGACCTTTCCACGGCGATCCTCATCCACATGGTGGCACTTTGTGTCATCGGGTGTTTATCGCTTGTGTGATGTCCTTGTTGGGTAGAAAGTCAGTCAGTCAGTCAGAAGGAGAGAGAGAGAGAGAGAGAGAGAGAGAGAGAGAGGGAGAGAGAGAAAGAGAGAGACCATAATACATAAGGCAAATGTAGTCACCTACCAGTTAGTGCATCTGCTCACTCATCCTGCATGTGAACACGCTGTCTCGGCAAGGTCACTAATAGTACAAGAAGAGACAGGGTTAGCAATGCCAGCATTAGAGTTATAGTTAGAATAAGACCATGTCTGGATTATACTGACAGGCAAAGAATTAAATGGTTCATTCAGTTAGTGAGTTTGCGGCCAGACCAAACTGCATACGAGACTTTTTCCAGTAGAGCATATGAGAGGAAGGCAAGGGGAAGACCAAGAAAGAGATGGTTGAATGGTGTAGCTAAGACCTGGAAAAACATGAAGAAATCTTAAATGCAAGCCACCCGAGAAGAGCAAGATAAATTCATAAAAACTAGGTTACTCGTATTAGTGTGATAACAAAAGGAAAAGAAGAAATAGCTGACAATTACTTATCGCATTCTCCTATCTATGGTTGACTCCTTAGTTATGCAATGACTGTTTTTTTTTTTTTTTTTGTTGCTTTTTGTAACAAAAAAATTGTTTTATACATGCACATGTCTTAGAAAGTAGAGGAGGCTGCGAACACTACACTAACTAGCTCGCCACTAACTTCATAAACTTGGTATGACCTTGTTCTACAGAGATTAGAGAGCACAGTAATCGAAGTATGATTTTGTAGCAGAAAAGATAGGGGTCAGCCAGCGCGGAACAAAAGTATGGGGTCATTAGTGACACGTTGGGTGTGAAAACAGATGAGATAGGGGAATTGGCAGAGAACAGAAGCTCGTTCTGGCGAGACGTGAAAAGAGCGACCTTCTGAAAATGACCTGCTACGTGATGAATGATGATCAGCATGAGCTCCCCAGGCACCGATAGCGTGTACATATGCAAGTGTTGACTAAATAGGAAGCGTTATTCATCACCTAGACAAGAGGAGCTGGTTCGTTAGCGTTTGTGAGAGGGATCTTTGAGAATAGCGAACAGTTTTAACCCTCCACAACAAGACTTGTTCTCATAATCAATGATATGTGGCGCTGGTAACCATGACTCTGCCTTGTGTTTGTGAAGAATAGTTTTGAACGTTTCACCACATTACAGCCGTGATACCCCAATGGCTAGCCGTTTGTGTGCCAGCCCTAAATGTCTTGAGTTCAAATCTGCACTAACACGGGCTATTTTTGTTTTTTTAAATTGGTGTGACTTGCAGGTCGGCACGGCCGAAAAACGGCATCAGAAATGTTGATATCAAGTAAAGCGCGTCGGGATGATGTTGATCGTATCAGACATCGACGTGTCTATACAAATATGGATCTAGCATCATTGAACCCATGTTTAACCAGCACATAATGGCCCCTAACTGTCTCCCACCCCGGCCCCTTTTTTTTTATTATTAATATCCTTATTATTAAATGGTATGTGAATTAACTGGCATAAATGCTACATACACTGAGCATCTATATCGAGTACAAACTGAGATGTAATTTTAATAAAATGATAAAACTATAAACGAAATCGTCTTAAGAAGAACTCTTCAAGATATCTATATGCTGAAGACATAGTTCCATTGAAGCTTGACCAGCAAATCGGTCAAATGTTCTCTACCAAATGTTCCTACTACTGTGTGAACAACGAACAGCAAGCCTTCTATCAGCACCCGCCCGTAGTAAGCTTGTAAAACCCTTTCGCTGCTATGGACGAGATAACTCGTCTGCCCGGCAGACTGCTCAGTAGCAGGCACACTCCATGACTCTGCGAGTAGAGTATTCGCAATAGAAGACAAACGTGACCGTACAACAACAACAACAAAAACAATTTTTTTTTTTAAATTCATTCCGCTCTAGCGGGTCTCAGGGGTTATAGTTCGTGTATTGTGGAATTCAGATGTGGATTCTTTCTACTTCAATTTATTTTAAGTGGCTACTTTTCTTTTTCCTCACCCCATTTCGAGTACTCCGATATTTATGTGGGGAGCTTCTGGGAAAGTCGAATATTATAGGGAAAATGGGGTATTGAGGTTGATGTTAGTCAGTATTGATTTCACACCCTAACAACCCTACACTATTGGACTTTCCCGAGAAATCCCCACGAGATCTCAGAGTCTCTGATGTGATCCTTGTCTATGGTGTTTACAAGTTTACGAATGTTTTTGGTTGTGTGTCAGATTGTCACTATTGTTTTATCCACAGTCTGTCGTCGCAAAGATGTCGTTACGCAATTCTGGTGGCGGTCATTACGTCGGCAACTCTGGCCGCTGTTGTCATCGTACCCGTGGTCAACGAGAAGGATCCCATACACAAGAAATACCTGACTCATGTAAGTGTATGCGTATGTGTTCTAAAATAAACTGATCGGTGCACTTGTGTGCAGTGTAGAGTCATCAAAACTATTGTGTGCCAGTCTAGTGAGCTATTTTTATGTTTTTAATGAGTTCAGGTTCTATTTCCTACACAGACACTTGTTTTCTAACTTCGAGTGACAAAATCTTGGTCGCATCATTTGTAGGTTACAATAATGCTACTTGCGCCTGACAAAATGCTACTTGAGCATGGCAAAATGCTACTTGTGCCATGTCTTTTTTTATTCAAAGCTGCTCATCTTGCATTGCCATTGCCATTGCCAGTTGTCCAAGAAAAATTCCAAATTTGATCCTCTTTCAGCCGCCCGAGGGCCTGCTATATCGAAGAAGGGTCCTTTGCTGTCTTATATGGTTTCCTTTTATTTGTGGTGTGTAGACACACCTGATATTATGGTTGTTTGCTTCCTTGCTGTGCTGCGTTGTTTGCGGTTTTGGGTTCTGGTGTGTTCCAGATCTCTTTGCGGTGATATTGAAGGGTACTAGCTGATTGTTGCTGGTGCTTGGTTTGCCTCGTGCTGGTCGCTGTGCGGGTGCCCTGTTGCTGCTTGGTTGCCGATCTAAAAGCCGCCGGAAAAAGCCAAACAAATATCCGTTGCTCCATCGATACAAACAATGTTCCTTTTCAGGACAACCAGGGCCGTCACAATCTGTTGTTGTGATCGGCCCAAAAAAAACAAAAATTTTTTTTTTTTTTTTTTTTCACGGAGTGTGGAGAAGTAGTGGACGTAAGATAGACTGCAAATGAAGGGTCAGTTTGCCCGAGTGTACCAGTAGATGTGATAGTGAGGTCGGGAGAATGAGAGTGACAGATAGATTGAGAGATGTGGCTTCTCGTCGCTGGAACTTCTCGTGGGTTGAAATCCAGTGTCCTGAAATAAAACTAGAGGCATTGTTAATGTTCATGTGATTGGGGGGAGGGGGGGGGGGGGTGGCTTAAGAGATTCTGGGAGTTACCGAGTGCTGGTCACCTTTGGTGCAATGTCTTCAGCGGTCTGCTTCAGAACGTCGGGTGGCCTTTGGTGGTTTCCGTTGTCAACTTCTGCCTGAAAAGAATGTTAAT
>CAJHNH020004272.1:32500-43236 GCA_905116865.2 Candidula unifasciata | reverse complement strand
GATACATAACAGCAGTGATACACAACATCCACTATAATTACTATAAACAGCAGTAGTGATGCACGAGGGTCATTTTACACAACAACTTTGATACACAACAGTCATGATACACAACATCATTGATGCAGTAGTAGGTAAACAACAACAATGACCAATAACAGCATGAATACATAAAAGCAGAAGATAAACAACAGGAGAGATCAACAACATCAGAAAAATACTAGTGTTTAATTTTGAAGATTTACACGAGGGAATCGCCGTGTCTGGAACATTTCGCATTTTTCCCAAATAGCAAGTATTAACAAATTAGACATGTTTGCTTGCTCATCCAGACAGCAAACGTTACGTTGTCCGTGATGTTAGCCTGTGTCATCCCCTAACGGTTACCGCTATTAGTTCGGCTGCGGAAAAATGTCAGTTTTCTAATACTACTGGCAGTCTATTAGACCTGAACAAGTTCCGCTTAGATTGTTAATGTTCGTATTAAATAAAATTTTATGTAGCTGAAAACCAATTTATCTAGTGAGATCACTCTGATTCTTAATATAGACATTGAGGAACCCATGATTTTACATGTACTTCAAGCAGGGGCGTTGACGCAAAGACAACATTGCGGAATGTAGCACGGGTAGTTGCTAAATGTTCTGGAAGAGGGGGCTTCTAGTCGCGCAAGCCTTCTTCTTTTTCTATTTCTTCTTCTTCTTCTTCTTCTTTTTCTTCTACTTCTTCTTCTTCTTCTTCTCTTCTTCTTCTTCTTCTTCTTCTTCTTCTTCTTCTTCTTCTTCTTTTTCTTCTTCTTCTTCTTCTTTTTCTTCTTCTTCTTCTTTTTCTTCTTCTTTTCTTCTTCTTCTTCTTCTTCTTCTTCTTCTTCTTCTTCTTCTTCTTCTTCTTCTTCTTCTTCTTCTTCTTCTTCTTTTTCTTTTTCATCATCTTCTTCTTCTTTTTCATCTTCTTCTTCTTCTTCTTCTTTTTCTTCTTCTTCTTCTTCTTCTTCTTCTTCTTCTTCTTCTTCTTCTTCTTCTTCTTCTTCTTCTTCTTCTTCTTCTTCTTCTTGTCTTCTTCTTCTTCTTCTTTTTCTTCTTCTTCTTTATCTTCTTTTTCTTCTTTTCTTTTCTTCCTCTTTTTTTTTCTTCTTCTACTTCTTCTTCTTCTTCTTCTTCTTCTTCTTCTTCTTCTTTTCTTCTTCTTCTTCTTCTTTTGTCTCTTCTTCTTCTTTTTTTTTCTTTAACATCCCGCGTCAAATTGTTGTTGCAGAAACTACCTTTCTGAATTAGTCTCTGTGACTGGCCACAGCAATCATGCAGTCAATGGAAAGTGAAGCAAACAGGACAGTAATTATCATTGATTACAACTAGCTCGTCAGGAATGTTCGTTCCTTCTCCCTCAATGCCATGAATGGCACAATCTAACAGAAATCACATCATAAACTGCCCGTTTACCTGAATTCCACTGTAGCCATAGTGCTTGCACGCAACTTCATTGTCACGGAACATCAGTGGTCTATTTATAGACCGCCGTGTCCACACCGCCGACAATTTCTCTGTTCGGAGCCACTCTGTGTAATCTAGTCGCGGGTACTCATGTCGTTATCAATCATCATCTCAGTGCAGATTTTACATTAGTGCTTTATCTGTGTTTGGTGATTGGGTGCATGAACTCCAGTTTCGCGGTAGTAGTCCTAGCGATTGTACTGCCAACTATTTTCATTCTTGCTGCTTCTTTTCCAGGTTCAGATTACGTAATAAAATCAAGCGTGACTCGCATACAAAATACACCGATACAATATTTTTCTAATTGTTATCACAGTCATTACTGATTATAGTAATAGTAATGGTAAATTTTCTTCTGGTCACCCATTTTACACATGGCTACACACTAGCTCGCTTCTGATTAGACGACCTACTGACCTGCTTACTTCTAATAGGTCGGCCTCGAGCAAGGTCACGGGGATATTCCGCACCCGCGCTCATGCCGCGTGTTGTATATTTACCATGCTAGAGCTTTTAACACTTCTAAAGCATTAGGACACTGGGTCTGACACTACCCTCCCCCCCCCCCCCCCCCGGAGAGGGACAAAACCTATGACACAGGCCGTCTCTTTCTCGGAAATAAAAACGTAAATACCAGACAACAACAGGCTGAGACATCCATAGGTTAAAATGGACGCTAGACAGCGGCGCTGTTCGGAGCGGAGGCAAATTTTTTTGCTTCTGCCGGACGGTGGCCGAAGTATTTTTGCTCCATTTGTAGACTGGATAAAGTTTCGTCGCCCAGCTTCTGAGTTGAATGCATGTCGTGACCCTGTGAGCTGCGGATTGCATTTGGAATGTTTTTTCGACTGTGACCAACGTGGTGTGAATTGTAGATTCAGAAAATGGCGCGATGCCGGTCGTGCAATGCTGGCGGGACCCGTATTAAAATTGATCGCCCGGGCAACTGCTGATCTGTTGGCGACAAGTTCTGCTATCATCAATGATGAACTACATTTCTAATGTTGGACTGTTTTGTGTTAGCACTTCGGATGGCTACCATATGCGTTAATGCGAGTGTATGCTAGATATGCTGAGACAGCAGTCTGTCAATCTTTCCACAAGGGACTGTGATAAACATTCTGGGTGTTTTTCGCTGGCACAGGATCGGAGTAAAGATGGGGCGACCCGTTTGCTATGAAGCTGAAACTAAGACTACCAGACCACAGTAGACTAGTCCAACCAACTTATCAATGGAGTTGACCTACAACTGATGGTGTGCAAATGGGGAGACCATCGTAAAAATACCCATAGCAAAAACAATAATAGGAGCAAGTTACTCACTCGGGCTTAAACACGGCGTGATTAGCTGTTCATTCATCCTTCCTGACCTTTCACAGGCCCGACTATCTGTCACAAGGGGGACATGTTGTTTTCTTTTGTATGGTCTGAGAGTTCGACATTTCGTGCCGTGTAGTGTTTTTTGTTTGCGGTCGCCGGCGACGGTGCGTAAACGATAATCGTCTCGGATTTTAAGTAGGACGTGAGTTTATTTCAGCGGTCACCGCTGACGGGCGACGAGGAGGGTACTGTTGCGTTTCTGGACAAACAAAGTGAGCCATTTTGAGAAGTCTGAAACCACGGGGTGTAGAATGTACTCTCTCGTGGGACCAAGGCTGAGGCCTGGGGCAGGGGGTGAAAGGGGAGAGGTGGGTTGGGGTATGGGCCAGTTGTTGACGTTATGGAGTCGTCAAAACGCTCAAATCCTGAAATATAGAGAACGGGTGGTCGCCCTGGGTACACCCTGACACCCCAGCCACTTAGATTAACGCATCTCAAAGGTTGAGACGCATGATTGAACGTCCAGTCAGGGTCTAATAATAATAATAGCAAAGGGCCCTTTTGTAGGCTTTTAGCCATCATCATCATCATAAACCACTTCTGCCGTTAAGCGGCGTGGGGAGGAACATTTTGCGATCCTGTGTACGTTGGCTGCCACTGTCTATTTCAGTCGTATTGGGCATATAGGACTAGACCTACATTTTTGTAAACCACTTGGCCCTTGGTAGGTGATGTGATCAGCATCACGCCGGCCGCCTTTGCTTCTCATGACTTCCATCAGTTACCCATGTGAGGCTGGGTCAACTTTACATTATCTATCTCTTTGCTCCACCTTATGGCAGGCCGTATGTTAATCCGTTTCTATATCTCTACTGCTCTTCTCCCCCTCCCCCCCAACACCCCTTTCCGTACACCTTTCTCCTGTTTAGACTTTCTTTTAAAAAACACACACACACACATGTTTAGACACACACACAAGCAGACACGGGCAACTAAATGTCACCAAAGATAGTTATGCCATTATTACTGTATCATTGTTGCCACTTCACAGTTTTAGAATTGTTTTTACTTTTTATTAGTGATTTTCACTATTCGGCCGAATACGAATAGTGGGACCAACTATTCGGCCGAATACGAATACGAATAGTGTATCATCATCATCAGGTGACTTGCCGACTGGCGTGTGCGATCATGCCTCTCCACAATTTGCGATCTCCTGCAGCATGTATCAGTTCGTGTGCTGACACACCTCCATGCCATGCAACAAGACTGTCAAGAATCTTCTCTCGTTGTCTTCCTCTATCCCTCCTTCCACAGATCTTTCCAGCGGTCACCAAATGTTCAATTTTCCCTCTTCTCATAAAATGGCTGAAAAATGACGACTGTCTCCTTCTGATGTCTGTGATGTCCGCCTTTTTCAAAACCATCGTTGGCTCGGCTGTTCGTTCGATGTAATTTAAACGCACCTTCATATACTAGTTAGCAATATCTTCAAATTTGATTTGGGCGAAGACACCCTGAAAAAAAAACAAAAAATGCACGATCTCTCTCTTTCTCTCTCTCTCTCTCTCTCTCTCTCACACACACACACACACACACACTCACATGCACACACAAACACACACACACACTGTGGTTGCATATTATGCAGTTTGTACTACGCAACCGGGTCGCAGTTCCACCCGCTACGACAGTCTAAGGCAACAGCAACTATTGTGTTAATGAGAGAGTTATTTTAGTCCATCGCAGTGTATGCAAAAACGGGAGTAAGGTAACCACTGTTCGTATTCGGCCCGACAGGGTATAATGTTTTGTAATAGTTATTAGGTCCACTATTCGGCCCCGAAGCGAATACGAAGCGAATATTCGGTACAGCCCTACTTTTTATCCCTTGCTCCCAAATTATCCTCCATCTCTTCTCACACCGGTCGGTTCTTTAAAGTGCGCGCGTGGACACCATTAAAAATGTCGTCATGTGACAGTGCCCTCTGGCGACGGTAATTGTCTTTTGAAATTATCTGGTGCAAATCAACTAGAACATTCCTTTGATGTCTTCATGGCATAGGCGCCTCGCGGAAACAGCTACTTATGTCAACAGTTGCAAGGACATTGATGCGAAAATTACCATTGCATAACAGGTTGAACTGAAGAAAAAAAAACTGCTTAACCCCGATGAGCAAATAATAATAATTTTTAAAGAAAACTATAGATAACAGGAAAAAAAGAAGAAAAGTTGAATGCGCTCCAGGCATTTTTTTATGTCCCCACATTTCTTAGATAAATCGACACTCGAGATATAATTTAGTCAACATCACATCGACTGCCTTTGCTTCAAAAAGACAATGATCAGTTCGCACCGTGAGCCTATGTCAATAGTTAAATTCCGTCTCGCTGGAGATTTGAACCGATAACCACCTGGCAAATGTGCTATCATTTTAGCTATTGCCCTGTCCGGGCAACATACCTGTCTAACCCGAACCTTAAAGACCAGAATGGAGATTCTGAAAAAGTATTTTAAATCAAGAGAAGAATAAAATATTCAGGGCAAGAATTTACCAGCCTTAACAAAATAAGAAAGACAAAAAGTCTTAGTTTGAATACAAAACTCAGAATACGAAACAACAACTCATGATAATACAACCTTGAATGCTGGAAAATAAGAGCAGGTATTGTACGTCAACTAGAAACTTTTCAAAATAAATGCGCGATGAAGCTTGTGAAATGTTTTATCATGTTGAGAACACAATATTCATCGCTGGCTAACGTTATTAAAAGAGGCGGTCAGGATATACTTGTAGAATGTCCCATGGTGAGCGAGAACGGCTCTCTGCCGATGCCAGAATCACAACAAATAAATCAAACCAGTAAGACGTGGACGCCCCAGGAAACCCGCAGAAAGACAGTGGGAAAAATGCAGTAGTGGTGCAGGCCAGTGGCAATAGAGATCACTTATGAATGAATGACTTTTGTGTCAGCAACGCAAAGTGACTATAAATAAATAAGTATTACATAACCTCCTATCTACCCACCTAGGTTTCATGGGGTTGATAAAGATTAAAACTTCAAGAGCCAAAACTGTATCGTCAGTCTTCAATGCATCTGACAAATCAAGATAAACGCGAAATGTCAAATCAATTACATTCTGTTTATTTGATCCCTTCCACGACTTGCCGCTTGGCATTTACAAAACCAGCGTCGCCAATAGTACATGAGCCAGGTATTCTTGTTTGCTGCAGTGTTTGCTTTCAGATTTTCTGACCTAATCTACATCAAAAGAATTTTTCAAATCAGAATGGTTTTGTTCAAAGTCACACAGGCAGATTTTACTTTGATGTTTTGTCTTTTCATTTGAAACATTTTTTTGAGAGAGACAGAAAGAGAGAGTTGTGGAGAGAGACAGAGAGAGAGAATAGGGGGAGACAGAGCGTCTGGAGAAAGAGAGAGATAAAAGGAGTGAGTAAGAGAAAGAAGAGAGAGAGAGAGAGAGAGAGAGAGAGAGAGAGAGAGAGAGAGAGAGAGAGATGCATGAGGTTTAGAAGAAAAAAACTGGAGTCCTAATTATGAATACGTCATCAGTTGAAAATACCGGCTAAAGCTACAGACTACAAATAACAAAGCACAACTGTTTGTGCCACATTCAGCGTAGTTTTCTCAAGCCGCTTTCTGATGAAGATCTGTCACCAAAACGTTTTTTCATGTCCGTCTGTCTCTCTTAGATCGTGTTCTGGGTAAACAGTCCTAATACCCCACTGGCCCTCAACCTGTTTCTACATCCGCGGCCCGCCGTGACAGGGGCAATTGTTTCACAGCCTGCAGTGGCAGGGATAATTGTTTCGCGGACCAGTGTGACAGGAACAACGGTCCACCGTAGCAGGGACAATTGTTTCGTGCTCTACCGAGACGGACATTTATTCGTCGCCGACCGTGACAGAGGCAATTGTTTCACGGCCCGTCGTAACCGGAATTTTTTCACTGCGCCATGACAATGACCATTTGTTTTAACAGCCCGCCGTGACCAGAACAATTGTTTCACGACTAGCCGTGACAGGGACAATTGTTTCACGACTAGCCGTGACAGGGACAATTGTTTCACGACTAGCCGTGACAGGGACAATTGTTTCACGACTAGCCGTGACAGGGACAATTGTTTCACGACTAGCCGTGACAGGGACAATTGTTTCACGACTAACCGTGACAGGGACAATTGTTTCGTGCTCCACCAAGACAGACCAATAATCTTATAACTCAGAATTGGATTTTTTTTTTTTTTTTAGTTAAATCAAAAACATTTTATGTTTGGACACAAGAGTCACACCAGAAGACAATTCGATGAACTTTTCTTTTCCATGATGATCTTATATCTTCTAGAAGGGATTGTTGATTTAAAGTTGCCTTTACATAGATCCTCTTATTCAGAGAAAATTATTGTCCAACTTTTCTAACTTTTTTACGATGCTGAGCGGAGTTCCGGGATTTGTACTGTCCTGGGGGGAAGAATGAAAATAAAAACATAGAAGTAGGCAGATGAGGAAAAAGAAATATGGCTAGGACAAAATTTAGTAGTTTCCCACTGAACAGCAAAAACAGGAAAAGTAAAGAAAAGACAAGGATCTTCTTTGCAGGGTCCACGAATTATTTAATCCTAGCCCTGGCGATGACTTTGTGAGTTACACAACTACAACAAAATTTGAAAACACACACCTAGACCAACCACATGCACGGACTACACATTCTAACATGAATAAAGCAAATGCATTATAATTATCACTTTCAACACTTGTTTATTTCACTGAACACAGAATTATTGTATACTTCACAGATAACATTATATTAACAACCACCCACTTGCTCGACCAATATCTAAAGTGCTTATCATCTCCAGCTACGAAGGAAATATGATAATGAACCCATACGTTCAGAAATTTACATCAGTGATGTCAAAAATTTAACAGCTTAACATGTAACACCACCAGATCTGTGGACTGTAGATCGCTTGTAGCGACTAGCAATCAGCCTATCTCCAAACTAGAATGCACAATAGAAATCTAGATCTAAAGCAGCTGCTAGATAAAATTGATAATCTATGCGAAACTAACCATAGCGTTCACCACCGCCATAATTACAGAGCCAGACTCGCTATCTCGGCCCAGCCATCGCACCTGAGACCACGTGCGATCAACATCACAAACACTAGGCAACTGACCGGAGCACAAGAGACACCCAGAGGGGGGAGGGAGGGCGAGAGAGAGATAGAGAGAGATAGAGAGAGAGAGAGAGAGAGAGTGAGAGAGAGAGCACAGTACAAGACTTTTTAAAGACACCTGGCCTCTACGTGCCAGTTTTACAGTCCAACTGAATTTACCAGCTTGTAACCGTCCAGCTACATTACATTTCTGATTCTCATCAAAGTTGTTGATCCTGAAGACTTACCATACCCGGTCACACAATTAAGAGAAAATTTCAGGTGGCCAACCTGGACTTTTCCACTACCAACTATGGGGCCATGGCGCACGGGTTGAAGAACATTTGTCTGCCCTGCATGGTTTGTCTTCTTGTCTTTTGCATTTTAACAGTTAACTAAGTTAATTTCTGCACAAAGGACCGCATCAGTGATAACTCAGTTGATTACTTAACTATTTTGATGCCTTCATTTATGAAACATCAACAAATATAATGATCCACATGATATAACTTACATAATTCTAAAGTGTCACAGAAAAATAATTGATGCTAGTTTCTAGTTCCACAATATTATATCAGTTTGCTTTGTGAAAAAAAAAATGTGTGTATACTCTTTCCTTTCTCAGGATTTCAAGTTGGTTGATCAGTGTTGGGTATTGGAGACAGCATCACAGCAAGAGAAGTCAATTCAGCAGTAATCAAACTTACAATGCAAAGTTCATGGTTATGTTTTCTTTCACTCTGTGGCACTAGATGATGATGCCCCGCCAATCATGACGGTAAATCTGACAGAAATGGTTACTATGGCGACGCCGGAGTTCAATACAACAATTTCTACAAGCACGGACTTAGCCAGCTCTCCAATGACCGTGGAAGTGTTCGCGGTGGTTCTAATGGCGATCCTAATTGTTTTCACATTCCAGGGAAATCTGTGGATTATAATAACGATCATGGCCACTGACCGGTTGAGGTCATCGCTGGCCAATATTTTGGTTATAAATGTGTGCACCATTGACCTACTGGCCTCGATTGTAGTCCTGCCCTTATCTGCACTGACCTTTCTCAGAGGGCTGGACACTCTAGCCAAGCAGGTGAGCTGCCCCCTGTGTGTGTGCGTGTGTATATATATATATATACAGTTGTCTGAGATTCACTTGTGTAATGAAAAGGGGTAGGTAACTCAGAGCTTTAGATAACTTAGTGTCTCATCAAATCTTTACACGACCCTGACTGTGCCATAACTTCAAATTCTCACCTTGCCAGGAGCCAAGATAAGTTCAACAGATGTTCTGAAAAGGTAAATGGCTCTGCTTAACCAGTTTTACATCGGGCACACTGCCACGTCCTGAAGCATCTACTGGTTCTGTCCCCCTTGACAGTACTGAGAACATAGGCCTGGTCCATTGCTTGTCCCGTAGCTACCGTAGCCCTCTCAGCAGGCTAGTCATTCATTGGCACTTACACCAGCATACCCAGGTATGAACACAATGCTGATGCCAGTCAGACAAGAATTCCTCCCACAAATGATGCACAACCTATGCAACATTCAAATAAATAACCAACAGATATTGACAGATATACATGTCCAATATCAACAAGGAATACACACACAAGCCAACCCCCCCCCCTCCCCACGTCTTAGTTAAATAGCCCTGTCCTACAGTGACAGCAAATCAGAAAATACATATATTCCTTATGCTATATGAGCAGGTCCACTTTAACAATACAAAGTTAGACAGAAAAAAAGAATAAAAGAAATTAATCAAGTGCTGGTCTTTTCTTCCTTAGACGTGTACCGTCACCGGATTCTTCAACACGTTGGTGATGGTTTCCTCAATGCTGTCCTTGTGTGCGGTGTCGATGGAGAGGTTTTACTCCATCTCTCTTCCCATGCACTACGCTGGACATGCTACGCCCTGCATCTACCTGATGGTGGTCATCTTCATTTGGTGCTCAAGTCTTGTTCTATCCGTGCTGCCTTTGACAGGTTTCGGTGCTTACAGGTAAGGTTATCGTTTGTTCTATCCGTGCTCCCACTGACAGGTCTCGATGCTTACAGGTAAGGTTATCGTTTGTTCTATCCGTGCTCCCACTGACAGGTCTCGATACTTACAGGTAAGGTTATCGTTTGTTCTATCCGGGCTCCCACCGACAGGTCTCGGTGCTTACAGGTAAGGTTATAGTTTGTTCTATCCGTGCTCCCACTGACAGGTCTCGGTGCTTACAGGTAAGGTTATCGTTTGTTCTACCCGTGCTCCCACTGACAGGTCTCGGTGCTTACAGGTAAGGTTATCGTTTGTTCTACCCGTGCTCCCACTGACAGGTCTCGGTGCTTACAGGTAAGGTTATCGTTTGTTCTATCCGTGCTCCCACTAGCAAGTCACGGTGCTTACAGGCAAGGGTATCATTTGTTTTTAGTATGGACAATGTTTTGTTCCTGCTAGTGCTGAGTAGATTAACAGCAGGGAAAGTGGAACTGATCTGCTTTACACAGGCACAATCACATATTACAGAATGTTACCTAATGGCTAGAAAGCCTTTGTCAGAACACCAAACAAGTTGATTTTTGTGCCGAAGCATTTTAACCTCCCCAGCCAAGTTCTACTCTTTAAAATTGTAAGCTAAGTGTAAGTTGCTGTTTTAAAGATTTTTGTTGTTCAACGTACCAGTATTAGCATCTGTTTGGTTTTGTATGCTGACAGAGGCTTCCTACGAACAACATTCTTTATTTTACTTGTGATTGTA
>CAJHNH020004272.1:0-30000 GCA_905116865.2 Candidula unifasciata | reverse complement strand
CCAGGCAAAGATCTGGTCACATGAACACGTACACCAAGGTAAAGTTCGCTGTCAATTTCTGTGTGTCTGCTGCAGGAAGCAGCGCTCAATCATCTCAGTGCCTCACGTCCGGTCTCCAGACTCACAGCTCATCCCGACTGTACATCAAACAGAAGCAGTCGCAGAGATCGGCGCCAAGGATAACTCCCATGGCGTTTCTTTTGCCATGAGAAAGGTGAAGGCTAGCCACGTCAAAGCTCTGAGAACGCTGATGATAATTGTGGTCAGCCATCTCATTGTATGGGTTCCTTATTTCGCGTGTCAGATTTACGAACTAGCATCTGGGCAGATGGTGCCACAAGTCACAGGTATCATCGTTACGTGGCTGAGTTTCACCAGTTACACAGCAAACCCGTGTCTATATGGTCTAATGAACAGAACGATCAGGGAAGAATTAGGGCAGCTCCTGAAGACCACCTGTGTCTGGGGTTGCTGCTGCAGCTGTTCTAACGGGGTCGTCACTTGGAGACGCCCATGCCGTTATCCTCCTGCAGACGAGGAATCTGGGTCTGGGGAGGGTGAAAACTTCTACCAGTTCTTACAGAGAACCCAGGCAAGTGACTCCACGCCACCTGTCAACATAGACGCAGAAAGAAACAGATGAAGACATACATGACACATGAACGGGTGATTCCAGAATCGAGGTCACTGCACGCGGGATATAAACGCAAGTGCCTTGTCTCATTCATCAGTAGCCTTGTCTCATTCATCAGTAGCCTTGTCTCATTCATCGGTAGCCTAGTCTCATTCATCAGTAGCCTTGTCTCATTCATCAGTAGCCTTGTCTCATTCATCGGTAGCCTTGTCTTATTCATCGGTAGCCTTGTCTCATTAATCAGTAGCCTTGTCTCATTAATCAGTAGCCTTGTCTCATTAATCAGTAGCCTTGTCTCATTAATCAGTAGCCTTGTCTCATTAATCAGTAGCCTTGTCTCATTAATCAGTAGCCTTGTCTCATTAATCAGTAGCCTTGTCTCATTCATCGGTAGCCTTGTCTCATTCATCAGTAGCCTTGTCTCATTCATCAGTAGCCTTGTCTCATTCATCGGTAGCCTTGTCTCATTCATCAGTAGCCTTGTCTCATTCATCAGTAGCCTTGTCTCATTCATCAGTAGCCTTGTCTCATTCATCGGTAGCCTTGTCTCATTCATAGGTAGCCTTGTCTCATTCATCGGTAGCCTTGTCTTATTCATCGGTAGCCTTGTCTCATTCATCGGTAGCCTTGTCTCATTCATCGGTAGCCTTGTCTCATTCATCAGTAGCCTTGTCTCATTAATCAGTAGCCTTGTCTCATTCATCGGTAGCCTTGTCTCATTCATCAGTAGCCTTGTCTCATTCATCGGTAGCCTTGTCTCATTCATCGGTAGCCTTGTCTCATTCATCAGTAACCAGCGAAGAGTTCCCATGTTGATAGCAGCACTAGCAGTCTGAATCAGGTCTGCCCATCTGTTTCCTTGCTCACTGGGTGTCGACTGGAGACCTGCCCATCTGTTTCCTTGCTCACTGGGTGTCGACTGGAGACCCGCCCATCTGTTTCCTTGCTCACTGGGTGTCGACTGGAGACCTGCCCATCTGTTTCCTTGCTCACTGGGTGTCGACTGGAGACCTGCCAATCTGTTTCCTTGCTCACTGGGTGTCGACTGGAGACCTGCCCATCTGTTTCCTTGCTCACTGGGTGTCGACTGGAGACCTGCCAATCTGTTTCCTTGCTCACTGGGTGTCGACTGGAGACTGCGGCTCTTAACATGAAACTGCTACAGGCTTTCACTTGCACAAACAATACTTGACGCAAAATCATCACCAAATGGGACAAAGATACAAAATTATCACCTGGAACCTACACAGATGAGACAGGTATCCAGTTTGGTATATAGTCTTCCTACTGGACCGCACGGCAATTCTCTATATGTCAGACAGTCATGCTGGTGCAAACTCTAACCCTTGGAAGTAAAGCTCGTTCTGGTTTAAACTGTTCCTATTATATCATGATTAATTTGTAAAAATGGGTCTCATGTTTGTTTTTCCCTTTTTAGTTTTGTTTGAACGAATCAACTTGTAGAGATATGTTTCTGATGAAATTACAAATTAGATTTGGATGAGAGAAAAGTTATCTTGTAAATAAATGTTGGTCAAACCGCATGAGGATCAGTTTGTTTCACTTAACAAGACAATGCCGACCTGAGCCATGACCTATTTAAGACATAAAGTAGGTTATGCCAGTAACAAGACAATGCCGACCTGAGCCATGACCTATTCAAGACATAAAGTAGGTTATGCTAGTAACAGGACAATGTCGACCTGAGCCATGACCTATTTAAGACATAAAGTAGGTTATGCCAGTAACAGGACAATGCTGCAGTAGCTTTTCTTTAATCTTCTATTTGCTCAGACAGACATTTTACCTATTCCACAGGCTGTTGTTGAACTATATGTGTGTGTGTGTTTGTATATATATATATTTATTTACATATATATATATGAAATTGTGTATTGACTTAACATTTAGCTGAGGCATCATAATGTCTGAACACTTGCCTGTGAGGGTGAAGGTTTGAATCCACACTGCATTGTATTGTTAAAAAAAAAAAAGTTCCCTTGACCCTATGTTGACACAACCAGGTAAATGTGGCTGGTGTGATGTTGACCACATTATCCATTAAGTGTCCAACTGACTATATCATCCACCAAGTGTCTAACTGACCATATCATCCACCGAGTGTCCAGTTAACAACATCATCCATCAAGTGTCTATTAGTTGACCACATCATCCACCAATTGTCCAGTTAACAACATCATCCATCAAGTGTCTAATAGTTGACCACATCATCCACCAAGTGTCCAGTTAACAACATCATCCACCAAGTGTCCAGTTAACAACATCATCCACCAAGTGTCCATTAGTTGACCACATCATCCATCAAGTGTCCAATTGATCACATCATGCACCAAGTGTCTATTAGTTGACCACATCATGCACCAAGTGTCCATTAGTTGACCACATCATCCACCAAGTGTCCATTAGTTGACCACATCATCCATCAAGTGTCCATTAGTTGACCACATCATCCATGAAGTGTCCATTAGTTGACCACATCATCCACCAAGTGTCCATTAGTTGACCACATCATCCATCAAGTGTCCATTTGATCACATCATGCACCATTAGTTGTCATCTATATTAGTTGACCACATCATGCACCAAGTGTCCATTAGTTGACCACATCATCCATCAAGTGTCCAATTGATCACATCATGCACCAAGTGTCCATTAGTTGACCACATCATGCACCAAGTGTCCATTAGTTGACCACATCATCCATCAAGTGTCCAATTGATCACATCATGCACCAAGTGTCCATTAGTTGACCACATCATCCATCACGTGTCCATCTGACCACATCATCCATCAAGTGCCCATTAGTTGACCACATCATCCATCAAGTGTCCATTAGTTGACCACATCATCTATAAGTGCCCATTAGTTGACCACATCATCCATCAAGTGTCCATCTGACCACATCAACCAAGTGTCCATTAGTTGACCACATCATCCACCAAGTGTCCATTAGTTGACCACATCATCCACAAGTGTCCATTAGTTGACCACATCATCCATCAAGTGTCCATTAGTTGACCACATCATCCACCAAGTGTCCATTAGTTGACCACACCATCCATGAAGTGTCCATTAGTTGACCACATCATCCATCAAGTGTCCATTAGTTGACCACATCATCCACCAAGTGTCCATTAGTTGACCACATCATCCACCAAGTGTCCATCTGACCACATCATCCATCAAGTGTCCATCTGACCACATCATCCATCAAGTGTCCATCTGACCACACCATCCATCAAGTGTCCATCTGACCACATCATCCACCAAGTGTCCATTAGTTGACCACATCATCCATAAAGTGCCCAAGTGACCATATCATCCATCAAGTGTCCATTAATTGACCACATCATCTATAAGTGCCTATTAGTCTACCCAGATGTCAGTCTAGCATCGTATGCCCAGCATCAGGCATCAGATGTGTCCTTGACTGACCTTTTCAGAAAACTTGTGTTCATGATTGATTGTTTGTCTTCTCCATCTGTGCCTTCACATCCCTGATTTTCATCATTAATGTCTGAAAAAAATAATTAATAATATTGTCTCAAATAAAATTTTGTTCATTTTCTGCTAATCTGAAATAAAAAAAAATTAACACTGAAAACAAAGCACCATGATTGAAGTCTCCATTTTTTTTTAAACATATGTATTTTTATTTGACCTCTTTTCTCAACAACTCTTAACAGCTACATGTGAGGTGGAGTTCCATGATGCTTCTGACGCTACTAAAGTTGATAGGCTACTGATCACAGACATAGAAACAATAAACATTTACTTCTATGCTTATAAAGACAAGGAAGTATCATGCCATATACTATTGATAGCAGGCACACCACTACAAAGTTAACCCTGGGAGTTAACCCCCACCTTACACATTTCCAAGTCAAATTGTTGGTTCCGGCACCAATGTGAACAACTTCACACATTCCCCCATCACCCCAAGAATAGTTTTTTTTTGTTTTTTTAAACCTCAACCCCGTACTTGTTATTTCTAGCCAGGAAACAAATTACTGTATTTGTCCTGGTAGTAAATTATGCTAAAGAACATGGTACTAGGTCAGCAGAGCGTCACTTTGGGCCTCCGATGACTGACAAACCATGTATTTTGTGGTCTCAGCAGGGTGTTTTGTGTAAAATGAATAAATGAAACTGCGCGCAGCAAGAAAAACGTGTACAGCGGCCATAATTATAAACTTGTGTATTTAAATAGATGCAAGAATTAAATATGCATTTTTTTCTGGAAAATTTCAATTTTGGGGGCATCTTTTACACCAACAAATATGGTATGTCTTCCTTGTTAACATATACACTCAAATAAGAACCACTGGCTTACTTTTATTCTAAGTCAGGGCAGACACGGACATGACAGTGTGCTGGTATGGCTGTTTATTCTTTTTTGAAGTCAAGTGAAGTCATAGTGTTGATGTTTACAATAAGCAGCCTTCAACAAGGAGCTTACACTAATTACTGAGGGGTGCGGTGTCTCAGGGGACTTGAGCCCTCTCGCTTTGGTGCCGATGGTAGTTATCCACTACCTATTTTTTTAAGCTGGAAAAAAAAAATCCTGCCATGGTAAGGGGCTAAATACACCCCAGTCTTGTCAGGCAAGCACACTGATTGCTAGGCCACAGCAGCTGAATTATATTAATAACAAATGCCACCAGACAAATGAAACAGCAAACTAATACTGTCTTCTTTGTCAAAAATATAAACTTTTCTCAAAAGAAATTACCAACACAGCATATAATGGTAAATGTATATAATTGATATGATACATGCTGTTTATATATTTTGCAGTTTTTTAGCACACAAATGTCAAAATAACTCCTGTAAAGTGGGGGAAATGTTGAAATAATTCATTTAAAGTGGGGAAATGTAAAAATTAAAATAGAATCAAGGCAAAGGCAAAATGGTAAAAGGTAAAATGTTGATTAGAAATATTTTTCTAACAAGGACTGTTTACGAATGTTAATTTGTCACTGCTCCAATTTCTAGCTCGCTGTCTATGCAAACATATCTGCAGTCAGACATGTTATCTTCTCAATTTGCATTTGTGTAATTATTTGCACATAATACATTCAAAACATAATATATAACATATATGTGTAAACATTAAACTACGTACTAGCATACGTGTGAATACATGTTGAAGTGTACGTATTAAAGTGTATTTGTATATAAAATTAGGATTTACATGTTAGTCTTTTTTTTTAAAACCCTGCCTTACACATATATACGTGTGTGTGCTCATGAGAACTTATAAGATTCAATAATGAATACAGCTCATTATGTCTGAAAACCATTTGAAGAAAAGAAGAAGACGGTGTAGGTTTAGCAAGTTCTAAATGTCAGATAATTAAGCACAGGTTTTTTCTGTGTGAAATCACCGAAACACTGGACAATGATAAGCTTAAAGCACTCAATAATGGACACATGTAGGCACGTATAAATATGGGACAACCAGGGTTATTTTTCCAGCCGTGGGCGAACATTACTACTATAACAACACTTTTTAAAGACAATTTGTAGTGAGTACTGGCACATTATTTTTTTCTAGGGAAAAACAAGCCTTGGGACATAGACACGTATGAATATGAGACAAATGTAGGCACATACAAATATGGGACAACTGTAGGCACCTAGAAATATGAAACACCTGTAAGTGCATACAAATATGGGACAACTATAGGCACCTAGAAATATGAGACAAATGTAAGTGCAAACAAATATGGGACAACTGTAGGCACCTAGAAATATGAGACAAATGTAAGTGCATACAAATATGGGACAACTATAGGCACCTAGAAATATGAGACAAATGTAAGTGCATACAAATATGGGACAACTATAGGCACCTAGAAATATGAGACAAATGTAGGCACCTAGAAATATGAGACAACTGTAGGCACCTAGAAATATTGGACAACTGTAGGCACAGACAAATAGGGGACAATTGTAGGACTGTACAAGTATGAGAAAAAGGTAGGCATGTAACAATATGAGAAAAATGTAGGCATGTAACAATATGAGAAAAATGAAGGCACATTAAAATGTGGGACAACTGTAGGCTTGTGGAGATATAAGAAAAATGTTGGCATCTGTAATTCTGGGACAAATGTAGGCATATATATATAAATGAGACAAATATAGTCATGCGTTATTATGGGACAACTGTAGACATGTAAAATACAGAACACATACAAAGAGATAACTGTATGAACAGCACAATTATGAATTTGGGACAAATACGAACATCAGACAATCTTTGGAAGTCTGCAACAGGATACTAGACAGACAAAACTAGTTGTCTGTCTGACACAAACAGGCGCAGCCCCGTTTGATCCAATGCTGTGTCGGTTTGCTCCCAGTATTTAAGTAAATAGCAATCACAAAATTGGTGGAGTGGCCTGTAGTTGACAGTACACCTTTCCTCTCAGATGTTTTGTAGATGGGACAGATGTATCGTGATGGTCCACGATCAACATCCACACTGAGTTTTGGCTTCAACCAAATAATGGGCACGGCTTCGTTCAAGACTCGGGGCAGCTGCTCCTCCAAGTGTCCTCTGTTGGTAGATGGTTGCACTGAAGTCAGATCATCTTAAGAATCTCTGGGTGTATTCACACTCAGCCAGTCATTACACACACACATTACAATGTACTCATACACAGCCACTCATTACACACACACACATTACAATGTACTCATACTCAGCCAGTCATTACACACACACATCACAATGTACTCACGCTCAGCCATTCCTTACACACACACATATCAATGTACTCACACTCAGCCCCTCATTACATAGAAACACACATTAAAATGTACTCACACTCAGCCCCTCATTACATAGAAACACACATTACAATGTTCTCACACTCAGCCCCTCATTACATTGAAACACACATTACAATGTACTCACACTCAGCCCCTCATTACATAGAAACACACATTACAATGTACTTACACTCAGCCCCTCATTACATAGAAACACACATCACAATGTACTCACACTCAGCCCCTCATTACATAGAAACACACATTACAATGTACTTACACTCAGCCATTCATTACACAAACACACATTACAATGTACTCACACTCAGCCATTCATTACACACACTAAAATGTATATATACTCAGCCACTCATTAACACACAAATTACAATGTATTCACACTCAGCCCCTCATTACACACATTACAATATATTCACACTCAGCCATTCATTACACACATATATTACAATGAACTCATGTACAGGAGCCATGGTGGCATAGTGGCTAGTGAGCTGGCCTGCCAAAATAGTGGTCTGGGTTCAACCCCTAGCAGAGGCAGAATTACTGTTTAACACCAAAACAGTTTTGGGTTCAACCCCCCAGCCTTATAAGAGTGGGTAGCAGACAAAAATGTATGGGTTGAATACACAAGTAAGAGAACTCCCCATACACTCATACGTCCTGGCTTAGAATATGTGACAGTCTGTCAACAGTTCCCTCAAACCAATGAAGGGACTTTCCTTAGAACTTGTGTACATTTACAAGATGATTCGTACCTGTACACTCATGTACACATATTTGTTCCCATACCTACTTACAAACATTCACTCAGTCGGGGAAAAAATACAAATACGCTGACATGCAAACACTCATCACTCATATGATAAACATGCAGGCCACTGCTATGAGTTGAGTTATGAGTGAGATTATCTTCACAGCACTCCGGACACATCCATAGGGGCTCAGATTCCCCTCTCAACATATTCATCAGCGTTGTGTGCGGTTAAAAGTACCAGTCCTATGTTGGTTAACAAGACTTTGTGTGCGTCCGGTGTGCTTCTCATGCTTGGCTGTGCCGATCTTTACTCCCAATTCTTGTATTCTTAGCAGTGATGTGGACATGTTGCTTCCAAAATCATCAGAACGTCCAATCTCTCTACACTGCTTTAACAGGACTCCCTACAACAAATCTATCAATATTTCTAGAATGATTTGATTGAATATCTCGTTAGAGCCTTTCTGTCTGTCCAAACAATATTGTTCCAGCTTACTACAAGGAGATGATTCCACTGGTCAGGGATGAAGTTCTTCCTCTTCACAGCATATAACCTGAGCAGTATTGTTTGGGCAATGTGTAACCCTGGCAGTATGAACCCTACATTGTCCTGCTTTGTTACCTCAAAAGGAAAGATAACACCAATACATCCGGAACAAATATTTTAAATCACAAAAAAAAAAAAAAAATATGATAATGGACAGAACAGAAAGAAAGCTACCTAGGGTAGAGAATAAAAAAGCTAAAAATAAATAGTATAAGTTTGTGAAATGTGAATAAACTTCTTTGTCTTCACTTGTTCAATATTTTGTATAATTATGGCACAGTTAGGGTCCACTAGGACAAAGTGTTTAGGGCATGAGAAGTTTTTGGTGCATGCTAAATCTTTAGCAGAGACACAATCATGTTTTCCCATCAGTATGGCTGTAGGGATACACCTTGACTTATACAAACTGCGAATTGATGAAAGACAAATTTCAGAATGTTTTTGAAAAATTTGGGAAGGAAAGGTGACGAAGAAGGGAACTGCTCACCCCATCTTATATGAAATAACCTGGAATTTGTTGAAGCCTGACACTTGACAGCCCAAAAACAAGACCTGGATGGGAGCTTGGTAGCTCCATCACAGCATAGCAACTGCCCTTTGTTCGCATTTCATAAAGATTTTCTTGGTCAAAGACATTATTTTCTTTCATCAGAAACCATACCTTCCTGAAATGGTGGCCAATCTGATATTTTCTGTACTGTTCCCCACAACTGCTGAGAGGGACACCAGAGTTGGGTGAGAAACAACATAATGTAATGGCTAAACTTCACTCCATTCTAAAAGTGGTCTTACTGAAATCATCCAACAATAGTGTGAGGGCTGTGGGAAATTTGTGCAATCTCAATGATACAAGTCTTACTGAAATCATCCAACAATATTGTGACTACTGTCAGAAGTCTGTATATATCTCAATGATACAAGTCTTACTGAAATCATCCAACAATAGTGTGACTACTGTGAGAGGTCTGTATAATCTCAATGATACAAGTTTTACTGAAATCATCCAACAATAGTGTGACTACTGTGAGAGGTCTGTATAATCTCAATGATACAAGTTTTACTGAAATCATCCAACAATAGTGTGACTGCTGTGAGAAGTCTGTATAATCTCAATGATACAAGTTTTACTGAAATCATCCAACAATAGTTTGACTGCTGTGAGAAGTCTGTATAATCTCAATGATACAGGTTTTACTGAAATCATCCAACAATAGTGTGACTGCTGTGAGAAGTCTGTATAATCTCAATGATACAAGTTTTACTGAAATCATCCAACAATAGTGTGACTGCTGTGAGAAGTCTGTATAATCTCAATGATACAAAAGTTTTAAATGAAATCATCCAGCAATAGTGTTGACTGCTGTGAGAAGGAGTCTATATAATATCTCAATGATACAACAGTTAAATAGGTAGGAAGGAGCTAAAGTTTGTCAAATATCTCTTGCTGAAGTGTTTGCAAATGATTTGAGGAAGGAACCAAAATAAAACAGTTGGAATTATCTTTTTGAAAAAAAAAAAGAAACATATTGTCAAAATATCAGATCTTGAGAAAGGAGCTAAAAGAAAACAGTGTTGTCCCCTAAAAGAAAACAGTGTTTTGTCATATATCAGATCCCCCCCCCTAAAAGAAAACCATATATCCTTGAACAACAGTGTTGTCATAGTTTGAGAAAGGAGCAAAAGAAAACAGATACATAGAAAGGAGCTTGTTGTCTCAGATCCCATCTGGCCCCATCCAGAAACAGGCCATAAATGTAGGCACCATCATATCTGAGAATGGAGCTAGCAGAAAACAGTGTTGTCTTTGAGAAATTAGCGCATTCGATTGTCATATATCAGAGGAAGGAGCTAAAAGAAAACAGTGTTGTCAAATATCAGATCTTGAGGAAGGAGCTAGAAGAAAACAGTATTGTCATATATATCAGAACCCACAACTTCAAAGACAGATAAAGAGGCACAAGGAGAAGAGAATTTGAAAGGAGTGGTTACAACAACAAAAAATAGGTAGGGTGTGGTTTGATTTGCATGAGATGGTAAAGACTAGATGCAAGTTTACTGAGGAGCAGAGTGCCAAAGAAAGGCAGCAAGATATTGCTTTTCCGCTTGTTCTTGTAGTTTAGTTGTTGTTTCCTATACAACATGTGTTCCACTGTTGGCATGTGCCTGGTAATTTTTCTGAGGTAGAATCTCTGCTTGCTAAAGCAGTTGCCAAGTAGGGCTGGGTTTAGGATTTTCTACAATTAAACCCCAACCCCTACTGAGGATTAAAAACATGTTTTATGATGTAGCAGAACACAATTGCAACCATTCTGCCACTGGCTCTTTGTAGTTGCATAGATCTTTCCTTGTACGGTAGACTAGGCTGCCCTTAGTATAGACATTACACGTGCCAATTTACAACTTTTCTTCAAAGTTGAACAGGACAGATTTGTCGTCGTTGTGCCACCCAGGATGAGGGGAAAATGACAAGACAGTCATTTGTAGTAGATAAATTACACTGACCCGTCTGTGTCAAACACTGTGTGTCAAGTCTCCTGGCTGGCACGCTCTATCTCTTGGAGAGATAAAAGGTTTTGTTACTTCTTTCCATTTTTCTGTATTATTATCACAACATACAGGGATGATGTTTTCGAAGACAAGATTTCTCTCACTATTCTCCGCAAAAATAATACTTTTGGTACTGAATATTTGTACATAAAAATTAGCTAAAAAAAAAAAAAAGGCAATGCTGCAAAATTATATTTAGATTTGATCTATTTACAAATTTTACCTCAAAATCGAATGCCAGTTTGTCTATCGGTATTGTGTATCTGCGGGCAAAGTTCTGCATTACACCCGTCAGGAAGGCTTGAGTAAAGAAAAATCCTGACACCCAAAAGTCCTCTGGTTTTCCCTCCTCATACCATTTCTGTACAAGAAGGAAAGGTTAAAATACCATTTCTGTACAAGAAGGAAAAGTTGAAATGCTGTCACTGAAGTTTTTTAAAATTTTGTCTTGGATTATTTCATTAGAAACTGGAATACAGTCACCTTAATCTTGTTAGTCTTTCCTCTTCTTCCCTGGGGTGTAAAGGCATGGATGTCTTGTTTAATCCTTTCTCTTCTCATTGGTGTGTATAGGCAAACAGTCTAGTATAGCCTTTCCTCTTCTCATTGGTGTATAGGCAAACAGTCAAGTTTAATCCTTCCTTTTCTCATTGGTGTGTATAGGCAAACAGTCTAGTATAGCCTTTCCTCTTTTCATTGGTGTATAAGCAAACAGTCAAGTTTAATCCTTCCTCTTCTCATTGGTGTGTATAGGCAAACAGTCAAGTTTAATCCTTCCTCTTCTCATTGGTGTGTATAGGCAAACAGTCAAGTTTAATCCTTCCTCTTCTCATTGGTGTGTATAGGCAAACAGTCTAGTATAATCCTTCCTCTTCTCATTGGTGTGTATAGGCAAACAGTCTAGTATAGCCTTTCCTCTTCTCATAGGTGTATAGGCAAACAGTCTAGTATAGCCTTTCCTCTTCTCATTGGTGTGTATAGGCAAACAGTCTAGTATAGCCTTTCCTCTTCTCATTGGTGTGTATAGGCAAACAGTCTAGTATAGCCTTCCCTCTTCTCATAGGTGTATAGGCAAACAGTCTAGTATAGCCTTTCCTCTTCTCATTGGTGTGTATAGGCAAACAGTCTAGTATAGCCTTCCCTCTTCTCATAGGTGTATAGGCAAACAGTCTAGTATAGCCTTTCCTCTAATCATTGGTGTGTATAGGCAAACAGTCTAGTATAGCCTTTCCTCTTCTCATTGGTGTGTATAGGCAAACAGTCTAGTATAGCCTTCCCTCTTCTCATAGGTGTATAGGCAAACAGTCTAGTATAGCCTTTCCTCTTCTCATTGGTGTGTATAGGCAAACAGTCTAGTATAGCCTTTCCTCTTCTCATTGGTGTATAGGCAAACAGTCAAGTTTAATCCTTCCTCTTCTCATTGGTGTGTATAGGCAAACAGTCTAGTATAACCTTTCCTCTTCTCATAGGTGTGTATAGGCAAACAGTCTAGTATAGCCTTTCTTCTTCTCATTGGTGTGTATAGACAAACAGTCTAAATTGGTCTTTCCTCTTCTTCCATGAGGTACAGAGGAACGGGGTGGAGGGGGGTAGATGTCCTTACAATATTCTTATTTTTCTTAGTATTTACCAGCTGTAAGAGGCATTGGAAAGTTTCATCGTTTGTCCTCTCTGGATTTCAGTCTTGAACTAGAACTTGAGTTCTGCATATACGTTTTACAGATCTAGCTTATCTGTGTGCACAATGTTGGTTCCTCGCCTTTTAGGCAGAGGAAGTCTAGCTTCAAATGAGACAGCCCTAATATGTCGCCTTTTATTCTATGCTTGTTGTGAGGGGGTCTATTCTTTCTTCCCCTTAAAATGGGATCCCAAAGCGAGCATGAGGACCAGAAAATATGGCCCATTTATTTGTAGATCCACTCCTATAGTCTTCTCCATTCTATTTTCTTGTTGATTTGACAATATGGCCATAATATTTATTTAAATGCTGCAGAGAAAAGTATAGACAGATAGTATGTGATAACATCATGAAATGCAGTTAAAATAAATGAGACTGATTAATGAAATCTCATGAAGGTGACACTGATATAAGATATTCTAATGTGTAGGTTTTCTTCTAGTGGTATGCAATGGTAAGCAGAATTGGCACCTGTTTTTAAGTCATTAATGTTTCAGCAATAATGTAATAAACGCACCTGTTTTTTTAGCCATCAATGTTTAAACAATAATGTAATAGACACACCAGTTTTTAGCCATTAATGTTTAAACAATAATGTAATAGACACTTTGTGGTCAGTACTAGAACCATTCCTAGACACTCTCTTATAAGTACCAGCAGTCTTGCCACTTGAAAACATTCTTGCTAATGTACAGTCACATAACACCCAGAAATACCAGACCTGACATCAGCTAATATATGACATCAGCTAATATATGACAGCAGCTAATATATGACAGCAGCTAATATATGACAGCAGCTAATATATGACAGCAGCTAATATATGACAGCAGCTAATATATGACAGCAGCTAATATATGACAGCAGCTAATATATGACAGCAGCTAATATATGACAGCAGCTAATATATGACAGCAGCTAATATATGACAGCAGCTAATATATGACAGCAGCTAATATATGACAGCAGCTAATATATGACAGCAGCTAATATATGACAGCAGCTAATATATGACAGCAGCTAATATATGACAGCAGCTAATATATGACAGCAGCTAATATATGACAGCAGCTAATATATGACAGCAGCTAATATATGACAGCAGCTAATATATGACAGCAGCTAATATATGACAGCAGCTAATATATGACAGCAGCTAATATGTGACAGCAGCTAATATGTGACAGCAGCTAATATGTGACAGCAGCTAATATGTGACATCAGCTAATATGTGACATCAGCTAATATGTGACAGCAGCTAATATATGACAGCAGCTAATATATGACAGCAGCTAATATATGACAGCAGCTAATATATGACAGCAGCTAATATATGACATCAGCTAATATATGACATCAGCTAATATATGACAGCAGCTAATATATGACAGCAGCTAATATATGACAGCAGCTAATATATGACAGCAGCTAATATATGACAGCAGCTAATATATGACATCAGCTAATATATGACAGCAGCTAATATATGACAGCAGCTAATATATGACAGCAGCTAATATATGACAGCAGCTAATATATGACAGCAGCTAATATATGACAGCAGCTAATATATGACAGCAGCTAATATATGACAGCAGCTAATATATGACAGCAGCTAATATATGACAGCAGCTAATATATGACAGCAGCTAATATATGACATCAGCTAATATATGACAGCAGCTAATATATGACATCAGCTAATATATGACATCAGCTAATATATGACATCAGCTAATATATGACATCAGCTAATATATGACATCAGCTAATATATGACAGCAGCTAATATATGACAGCAGCTAATATATGACATCAGCTAATATATGACATCAGCTAATATATGACATCAGCTAATATATGACATCAGCTAACATATGACATCAGCTAATATATGACATCAGCTAATATATGACATCAGCTAATATATGACAGCAGCTAATAGAAAACATCGCAATATGGGATAACACTACATCCAGAAATATAACTACAATACATGTAACGGTCTCATCAGAGGTAACACTGCATCCAGAAATATAACTATATTACATGTAACGGTCTCATCAGAGGTAACACTACATCCAGAAATATAACTACAATACATGTAACGGTCTCATCAGAGGTAACACTGCATCCAGAAATATAACTATATTACATGTAACGGTCTCATCAGAGGTAACACTACATCCAGAAATATAACTATATTACATGTAACGGTCTCATCAGAGGTAACACTGCATCCAGAAATATAACTACAATACATGTAATGGTCTCAAAAGAGGTAACACTACATCCAGAAATATAACTACAATACATGTAATGGTCTCATCAAAGGTAACACTACATCCAGAAATATAACTACAATACATGTAACGGTCTCATCAGAGGTAACACTGCATCCAGAAATATAACTACAATACATGTAAGGGTCTCATCAAAGGTAACACTACATCCAGAAGTATAACTACAATACATGTAAGGGTCTCATCAAAGGTAACATTGATACAGAACATTGTCAAATGAGCTACAATTACATCGAGAAATCTCAGTCTCTCCAGAAAGTCAGTGATGTAAGAACCCAAAGGTTTCAGGGACGGGTACGACCTCTTGGCCCACATTGCTGGCTGCTTGCCCAGCATGAGGCTTCCCGCCAGAGCCTCCAGGTCTGACGACATGACCACCAGGCCTTTCAATGCCTTCTGGATGTTTACTAAGCTTGATCGGATGATCACCAGAAGTCTGCAAAAAAAAAAAAAAAAAAATAGAATTTTCTTCGAGATCTTTATTTAATAACTGCAATTTTTTTTCTTATTCTTTCAATCCCCCAGTGAAGGATAGGGTTTCAGCAAACTTATATTAAGTCATCCTATCCTATCGGGTGCATCAAACTACATGTCCTCCCAATTTGTTCATCGCAGTCTGTAACTACTTTCTCCTTGTGTTGTTTGGTCTACAGTTTACCATCACAGTCTGTGACTACCTTCTCCATGTGTTGTTTGGTCTACAGTTTACCATCACAGTCTGTAACTACTTTCTCCTTGTGTTGTTTGGTCTACAGTTTACCATCAGTCTGTGACTACCTTCTCCATGTGTTGTTTGGTCTACAGTTTACCATCGCAGTCTGTAACTACTTTCTCCTTGTGTTGTTTGGTCTACAGTTTACCATCACAGTCTGTAACTACTTTCTCCTTGTGTTGTTTGGTCTACAGTTTACCATCACAGTCTGTAACTACTTTCTCCTTGTGTTGTTTGGTCTACAGTTTACCATCACAGTCTGTAACTACTTTCTCCTTGTGTTGTTTGGTCTACAGTTTACCATCACAGTCTGTAACTACTTTCTCCTTGTGTTGTTTGGTCTACAGTTTACCATCACAGTCTGTAACTACTTTCTCCTTGTGTTGTTTGGTCTACAGTTTACCATCACAGTCTGTAACTACTTTCTCCTTGTGTTGTTTGGTCTACAGTTTACCATCACAGTCTGTGACTACCTTCTCCATGTGTTGTTTGGTCTACAGTTTACCATCACAGTCTGTGACTACCTTCTCCTTGTGTTGTTTGGTCTACAGTTTACCATCACAGTCTGTAACTACTTTCTCCTTGTGTTGTTTGGTCTACAGTTTACCATCACAGTCTGTAACTACTTTCTCCTTGTGTTGTTTGGTCTACAGTTTACCATCACAGTCTGTGACTACCTTCTCCATGTGTTGTTTGGTCTACAGTTTACCATCACAGTCTGTGACTACCTTCTCCTTGTGTTGTTTGGTCTACAGTTTACCATCACAGTCTGTAACTACCTTCTCCTTGTGTTGTTTGGTCTATAGTTTACCATCACAGTCTGTGACTACCTTCTCCATGTGTTGTTTGGTCTACAGTTTACCATCACAGTCTGTGACTACCTTCTCCATGTGTTGTTTGGTCTACAGTTTACCATCACAGTCTGTAACTACTTTCTCCTTGTGTTGTTTGGTCTACAGTTTACCATCACAGTCTGTGACTACCTTCTCCTTGTGTTGTTTGGTCTATAGTTTACCATCACAGTCTGTGACTACCTTCTCCTTGTGTTGTTTGGTCTACAGTTTACCATCACAGTCTGTGACTACCTTCTCCTTGTGTTGTTTGGTCTACAGTTTACCATCACAGTCTGTGACTACCTTCTCCTTGTGTTGTTTGGTCTACAGTTTACCATCACAGTCTGTAACTACTTTCTCCTTGTGTTGTTTGGTCTATAGTTTACCATCACAGTCTGTGACTACCTTCTCCTTGTGTTGTTTGGTCTACAGTTTACCATCACAGTCTGTGACTACCTTCTCCTTGTGTTGTTTGGTCTACAGTTTACCATCACAGTCTGTGACTACCTTATCCTTGTGTTGTTTGGTCTACAGTTTACCATCACAGTCTGTGACTACCTTCTCCTTGTGTTGTTTGGTCTACAGTTTACCATCACAGTCTGTGACTACCTTCTCCTTGTGTTGTTTGGTCTACAGTTTACCATCACAGTCTGTGACTACCTTCTCCTTGTGTTGTTTGGTCTACAGTTTACCATCACAGTCTGTGACTACCTTCTCCTTGTGTTGTTTGGTCTATAGTTTACCATCACAGTCTGCAACTACCTTCTCCTTGTGTTGTTTGGTCTATAGTTTACCATCACAGTCTGTAACTACCTTCTCCTTGTGTTGTTTGGTCTACAGTTTACCATCACAGTCTGTGACTACCTTCTCCTTGTGTTGTTTGGTCTACAGTTTACCATCACAGTCTGTGACTACCTTCTCCTTGTGTTGTTTGGTCTATAGTTTACCATCACAGTCTGTGACTACCTTCTCCTTGTGTTGTTTGGTCTACAGTTTACCATCAGTCTGTGACTACCTTCTCCATGTGTTGTTTGGTCTATAGTTTACCATCACAGTCTGTGACAATCTTCTCCATGTGTTGTTTGGTCTATAGTTTACCATCACAGTCTGTGACAACCTTCTCCATGTGTTGTTTGGTCTATAGTTTACCATCACAGTCTGTGACAACCTTCTCCATGTGTTGTTTGGTCTATAGTTTACCATCACAGTCTGTGACAACCTTTTCCAGAAGACATTCAACACTGAGGGGGGAATATCAGTGGCAGTGTAAATCAATTGCAACTGGTGATACTAATGAGGAATCTCTGAGACTAACACAAGTACTGTTCTTGATTTATTCATTCATTCAGTCGTGTTGTGGATCTACACACCTAGTCATGCTGGCATAAAGGGTAACGAGCGGAATAACTGGCAAGCAATGCACCAACGCATGTGGGAAGAAGCATGGACAGAGCAGATATCACCAACTCTGTACTGACTGGGCTAGTGGATAATGACTAACCTTGGACACTAACACGACTGCGTGACACGGGAGTAAAGCGTGACTAGATAGGAGACATTATAACCAACTTCTCATTGGAAGAATAATTAGAATTATGTTGGAGTGGCTGCTGCATTGGAGGACTGTACACACATGGGAATGCCCAATGTGCAGTGATGTTAAATGTGATAACATAACATTTCTCTTTTTATAATACAATACTAAAACTACAGCCACTTATGAATCTCTCCTCTTTGTTGTATAACCACACAGACAACAAACACCTGTTGAACCGTTCCATTTCCTGTACCAGGACTGTATTCATGCTCTCCATGTAGGTGACTGGATACTTCACTATTGCTTTCTCAATGTTAAAGTCTTTCGGAAGCTACGGAAGAAAAGATGTGTTTGCATTTATTATCAAAACACAAATGATCTTCCCCCCCCACCCCCCCCCCCCACCCATAAAGAGCAAACCAACTGCACTCTGTATATGACAAAACAAGGTTGCAAGTTAAACATGGGTTTATGGTCACTTACAATCTTGTGAAAGTGGCTTTCTAACAATTAAGTCTGATGCGTGGACATTCAGTTTGTGTTAACCCTGAAAAGGGGTCTCATCTATTGAAGTGAGGCTGGTGTAGAATTTGTATCCCCTTAAAAGTATCATATCCTATAGAAACTGTGCTGTGGAGCTCTCATTTTTCTCCAAAACAAGGAGAGTTTAGAGAGTGATACCTGAACTTAGCATCTGTGGGGATGCCTATTAAGCTGTAACTAGGTAATGATTTAGGACAGCTAAAGTTAAAGATGAATGGATAACTTCCTTGTAACAAATATATTAGCTAGCGACATGCTGACAGTGTTACATAAATGGCTAGTGACATGCAGACAGTGTCACATAAATGGCTGGCGACATGCAGACAGTGTTACATAAATGGCTAGCGACATGCAGACAGTGTTACATAAATGGCTGGCGACATGCAGACAGTGTCACATAAATAGCTAGCGACATGCAGACAGTGTCACATAAATGTCTAGTGACATGCAGACAGTGTCACATAAATGTCTAGTGACATGCTGACAGTGTCACATAAATGTCTAGTGACATGCTGACAGTGTCACATAAATGTCTAGTGACATGCAGACAGTGTCACATAAATGGCTAGCGACATGCAGACAGTGTTACATAAATGGCTAGCGACATGCAGACAGTGTTACATAAATGTCTAGTGACATGCAGACAGTGTCACATAAATGTCTAGTGACATGCTGACAGTGTCACATAAATGTCTAGTGACATGCAGACAGTGTCACATAAATGGCTAGCGACATGCAGACAGTGTTACATAAATGGCTAGCGACATGCAGACAGTGTTACATAAATGTCTAGTGACATGCAGACAGTGTCACATAAATGTCTAGTGACATGCTGACAGTGTCACATAAATGTCTAGTGACATGCAGACAGTGTCACATAAATGGCTAGCGACATGCAGACAGTGTTACATAAATGGCTAGCGACATGCAGACAGTGTTACATAAATGTCTAGTGACATGCAGACAGTGTCACATAAATGTCTAGTGACATGCAGACAGTGTTACATAAATGTCTAGTGACATGCAGACAGTGTCACATAAATGTCTAGTGACATGCAGACAGTGTCACATAAATGTCTAGTGACATGCAGACAGTGTCACATAAATGTCTAGTGACATGCTGACAGTGTCACATAAATGTCTAGTGACATGCTGACAGTGTCACATAAATGGCTAGCGACATGCAGACAGTGTTACATAAATGTCTAGTGACATGCAGACAGTGTTACATAAATGGCTAGTGACATGCTGACAGTGTCACATAAATGGCTAGTGACATGCTGACAGTGTCACATAAATGTCTAGTGACATGCTGACAGTGTTACATAAATGGCTAGTGACATGCAGACAGTGTCACATAAATGTCTAGTGACATGCAGACAGTGTCACATAAATGTCTAGTGACATGCTGACAGTGTCACATAAATGTCTAGTGACATGCAGACAGTGTCACATAAATGTCTAGTGACATGCAGACAGTGTCACATAAATGTCTAGTGACATGCTGACAGTGTCACATAAATGTCTAGTGACATGCTGACAGTGTTACATAAATGGCTAGTGACATGCAGACAGTGTCACATAAATGTCTAGTGACATGCTGACAGTGTTACATAAATGGCTAGTGACATGCTGACAGTGTCACATAAATGGCTAGTGACATGCTGACAGTGTCACATAAATGTCTAGTGACATGCTGACAGTGTTACATAAATGGCTAGTGACATGCTGACAGTGTTACATAAATGGCTAGCCATCTGCCAACAGTGTCACATAAATGGCCAGTGACACACCAACAGTCATATAAAAGAGTGTATTAAAAAAAACACATCTAGGAATGTTACATTACGATGCAGTGACTGAAACTGAAGGATGTATGCTGCGAGAGGAGATGATGTGGAGTGGCACTGAGATGAGGCCAGGACCCCCTTGCTAATAATTAAGGTCACAGCAGAGACAGCTTGGAGTTAGTCTCATTCAGTGGTGGGAGCAATTGAGATTTGAAAATCTTGCCAGTGGTCACTGATACGTAGAAGAATTTAATACTGAGTAGGATGACAGCTGCAGTTCTAGATACAGATTAGAACAGGAGGTACACACAGAAGCATGAATATTAATATTTCCGTTAAGATAAAGCGAGACCAACTGACCAGAGAATCTAAGAAGATGAGAATGAACAGGTTCACGGATGGCAGAGATGTTACAAATTGTCCATGCTTTGAGAAGGAATGATGAAACAAGAAAGCTGGAAGAAGAGAGGAGAAGAAGCCCAGGAGAGGTGCTGAGCACCAGTGAGGGTCAGGTGTGTTTAGCCAAGGGGTCGAGAATAAGAACTGTAGCTTGTCAGTTCAGCAAGTCTACTGTATGGCTGAGGAATTTAACAAAATAAACAGTAAACATAAGACTCTTTAGCAGTAAACTGAGATGTACCTAAGAGAAAGCACAGCATAAGCTTCATTGGAATAAGGATATTTCTTCTTCCTGTTAGAAGAGACTTTATAACATTCAATAATAGCCAATAACCCGTTAGAGTGCAAAACATACAATACAGCAGCTTTTACTGGAGTGTTCGCTATCATTGTTGTAAATGAAACTAGGCAATTGTATAGGAACCATTCATCTGGCTTTGATAGAAAAAAATTTTCATCTATCGCTGTCACTGACACAGATGGATCTGTGATCGCCATGTGAGAAGACAACAAACAAGCCACCATTTTGTTGTCCTCGTCAGAGGTGCCTTGTTACATAATCAGCACAGAGCAAAAAGCTAACATTAAATTCTTTTTAAAACTCAGAAAAAGAGCCATTGAAACAGTTGAATTGATGCAACAAGTTTATGGGGATAATTGTTGATCTCGTGCACAAATTTTCAGGTGGTATTCCCGATTCAAAAGTGGTGTGGAAATGATTACTAATGTACCTAGACCTGGATGCTAAATTTCTGTTCGCAATGATGAACTCATTGCAAAAGACAGAGAATGGATACAAGAAGATTGTTTTACTGTGAGGATGATGGCAGATGAATCTGGTGTTAACAGAGGGAGACCATTCCTAACATTTCAGTGCAATGTGGCTTGCCGGTTTGTACAACATTTGTTGTCTGATGACCAAAAATATTAGCGGGTTGAGTTTCCATCAGACATCATCAAAATAAGAATTTTTGGCCCAAAAACAAGTGCATGTTTTCAGCCTTTCACCCTATTCCTTTACAATATTGATGACATCCAAAGGGCTGTAACATTGACTTTAAGGGCCATAACAATAGAAGAACTACAGAGGTCGTTCCAGTGATTGTTAGATCGTGCCACTTGCTGTATCAATGCACAAGTGGCTTACTTTGAATCAGATACAGGTTATTTCTTCAACTGTTGATTATTTTAAATTTTATGGAATTAGTCTCATTACTTAATTGTCGGACCTTGCAGAAGGGCTGGATCCAAAGACAGTAGATGGAGTCTCTAAAGTGGTCAGGGCTGACAAATATCAGTTTTATATTTGTGACAGGGCACACACACAGACAGACGTGCAAGGAAATGAACAAGCTGATCGGCTTGCAGGTAAAGCTTCTGTGGTGGGCGGACGAGCCATGGACAATGCTGATATTCTGAATGCTCTACAAGAAGCAAGATGTTTGTTACAACCAAGTGATGACTGTGAATCTGCAACAATGACCTGACTGCAAGAACAAAATGCTTAAAGGAGTGTAGCCAAACAATAGCACTATGCAGGAAGCAAAGAAGAATACGAGACCAACACAGAATTGGTGTTGTGAGACATTACACAATGCAAGATTTACTGCAGGGATCCCAGCTATTATGGACTAAATGGTTCCATGTGCAACGAGGATAATCTGTTGATTAAATATTAAACTAACTTTCTGATACGTTTAAATGACCTTTCTGTCTGCTTTCACCTTCTAGGCTAATACCTGAAGATTTTCAGAACCCTATTCTGGACAGAAAACCAACTATGCAAATTCCAGTGAAACCTCCTGTATGACCATGGTCCCTGTAAAGTCCATGACCTAAACTAATAACAATATATTCAGAAAGATACAACATGAGAAAGATACAACATGAGAAAGATTCAACATGAGAAAAATACAACATGAGGAGGGAAAGAACAAACATGAACAATACTTTAGCAAGAATATCTGCTGCTACAACAACATGAGAAGAAGAACACAAACAATCACTGAATACAATACTTTTGCAAGAATATCTGCTGCTACAACAGCGAGCGCTGCATCAGAGCCTTTGCTGGCCCCTCCGCCCCGGCCTTCTGTCAGCAACACTGATTCAAACAGCAGCTTGGTCTCGGCAAGTTCCCTGGATATGTCCACGTTGTCATGCATGCCGAACACTTCTGGGTACTGGGTCACTGGAAGATGCTAGGATAGATTAACAACAACGTGCGTCAGGTGACACAAGAAGTTAACTACAGATCTCATACATTAAAGACAATGATGGAAGAGCTGCAATCTTAGTAAGATGAGAAATGTTGCAAAAAAATGTCAGATAATGAGAACAGTTACAAATCAGTGAAAAAGTGCTTCAAATTGTACTAAAATTGCTGCTGCAAACACTTAACCACTTTGTTAAAAACAATCAATATTCTGAAACTCAATTTCCGTCCATGGTCTGGCTTTAGTGGTCACCAGTTTCTTCTACAGGGACCTGGTGTGTAATTCTTGATTACATTTAACATATAACATAAATATACTACATAACTAAAAATATCCCATATACAGTAAAAAATATAGTGTGCCCTAACAAAAAGATACAGAACAAATATACCACATAAGCTAATAAATGCATCATACATCTTAATAAATGTAACATAAGCCTGACTAATTATATAGCACAAATGATTAAATCTATAGGGCATCCAAAAAACAAAACAAAAAACCAGTCTTTAAAAGTTTAATTTAAGACCATCTTAATGCATCCCAGAGTTGAAATACAGCCACCTACCTTAATAAATTTCACACAGTTTTCATAATCTGTTCTCAAGGGCAAATGGTAGCTGCCGCTGGCGCTAAACTTGTAATTTGGGTCAGTGATTAAACTCTCACAGAAGAAGTCACCCAGAATGGTCAGCAGACAACGTCGGTCCCAATCATCAGTGACCCGCCCACCATAGTTGCACTCCCCCGTCATGTAGGTAATGGCAGCAAACGGGACCTCGTCATATTCATTGATGAACATCTGCCACATAGATAGAGCCAGGTATTATCTCAAACTCTGTTAAATGCTAAAATTGAGCTGAAGACACGAAGATAAAAAAAAAATAAAAAAGGCCCCCGTGTAGGCTCCGGGGCCCCTTTGTGAGGACAAAAGAACAGACCCTGCCACCTAACAAACATGTCGCAAGAGTCGACTAATCAAAACTGTTTCCTCTGAAGTGTAAGTGCATCTGCCTGAGAGACGAGCAACCAGTGGTCCGTGTATGAGTAAGCCACTGCTGTGAAACAGAGGTGCTCACAAAACTCAGATTCTGGAACAAGACCAAGGTCCAGAAGTGGACGAACACCAAGAATTTTTCACGAGTGTTTACAGCTGGAGAATACAAAGATGAAGCAGAAGCAAAAAAAAAAAAAAAAGAAGAAGAAGAAAATGAGAAGGAGAAAATTAGGAGAAGGAGAAAAAGAAGAAGAGGAAGAGGAGTAGGAGGCAGAAGAAGAAGAAGAAGTTAGTAAAGGACCCTTTTCATGCGAGTAACTCATCGGGCAAATGAGGCTAGACCCATGCGTCTGTAGACCATTGAGTGCTCCCTGGTTGATGGGATCAACAGCATTCTAGCCACCTTAACTTGCCAGGACATTACCTGGTACTAACTTTAGGTGGGGTGAACCCAAGAGCTGAAGTTAATTATAAAACATGTGCCGTGTGGAGCAACTGAGCTCCCCTGGAGTGTCACACAAAGCACACAATCTGTAGCTTCAGCAACAATCCCCAGGAATCTCTGAAACCCTCGGTAAACAAAAGATGTATCCTGAAACCAAAACCACAACCTTCAGAGTGCAAGGTGACAGCCCAATCTTTTCACCAATCAGAGATGTCTATCACGACAAATCCTGTCTTAAACCAGTGTTCTACTGGAGAGATCAATGTCTACATTTGACACCTGCTGAGGGAGACAGTGCACCTACGGGTATGCCAGAAGTCTTCATGATGACTTTTGTTTAATTATTGTAGAACAGACCAGTGTTAGAGTAGTTTAGATGTTTAGTGTCTGTCTCCATCCCAACATGAACCATGTAGTGGAAAAGCAATATTCTCATGTCATCTGATGATTTCATTCTCTTTCCTCATTTCGAGGCAATATCTAATGCTTCACTTTTTCTGACTAGTACAACAAATAGAAGGTAGACTGTACACTGCACAAATTATCTTGCTCATTAGCAGGTCACAAGGTCACAGTGGCTGCCCCATGACAGCCGAGAGGGATATGAATATTTCAAGCCACATACTTCCATCTGGATGTGGGGTGCCAGGTTTCCACATTTACTAGGCTATGGAACATTTATGACCAATTCCTTAAATCATTATTTTTCTTTTTAAGTAAAATATCTGACATTTATTTGATGTAGCTAAGTGCAAAGTGGTGAGAGTGTATTTAGTCAACTATAGATTACTCTGGAAATCATTTCATTGGTGTACAAACACTATGTTATCAATATCAAGACTTTCTAATGTATATATTTAAATATATATGTGTGTGTGTGGTTCCAGAAATATTTTACTTTCTACATACAGATGATCTAGAAAGAATGAAAACAAATGGCCAGTACGTTAAACATCTCAACAAGTTCAAGTACACAATACCTGCAGCTGTCTCACAGATATTCGCAGATCTGACTCATTGAAGCCGTAAGCAATATTCCACCCATTGGGACCAAACTTTCGTCGTTCTTGCACCAGGGCATGGAAGAAGCATAGGCCAAATAGGAGCTTAGTAAAATACTGTGGATACAGTTTATAAAAAAATTATCTCATTCTAAAACAAATCAAAACATTGGAAAAAATTAGAATGAGAAGTTCTGAAGAAGGGGAAGTCAGTCATAATGAGAAAAATGAGAAGAAAGAGGTCAGGAAAATGAGAAGTGGAGAAGTTTGAGAAATCTGGCACAATGGGAGGTCAGTAAGCAGAATAAAACATTAGCATAGTCTATTCTGTATTATTAAAAACTCTTTGAGAAGTGTAAGAAAAAATACTTTATGTGTATGTTATAAACACAGAAGAGAACAACTGGGATAAATATGAACATCACTGGTGATCTTTCTGAAAAGTTAGGTAAATAAACCTCACATTCCAAAGATAAATGTGGGAACAGTAATTTTTAAACAAAACACACTAATCAAATTTTAACTTGAAGCTAAGCAGAAATCTGGTAACTGACCCCATCCTTCTCAGGTTTCATATGGTTGACACAGCCAGTGTAGAAAGCCTCGTCACTGATTGGATCATTCAGGTAACTCTGCAGCATGTTCTGTCTGAGGCCAGTCGGTGGCTCATTGGTCATTTTCACACCATTCTGTAGCACAGACACTGGAAACTGATGGGGAAACAAGGCCACAGTTAGGATTCATATGGAAGCTACATTCTCATCATTCAAGTGCAGCAACTTTGAAGTTTTCCATAATCAAATGACTTACCCTTCAACCAATGTATTATTCTGCATCTGACTACCCACTGCCTGACATCTCATACTCAACATAAAATAGCAGTTTTTGCCACCAGACTATCTGTCAATGCCCAACAATACAGGGAACACAAAAGGAGAGTAAAACGTTCACAGTATCATCATGTGCCATGACTGTAAGCACAGGTGGTCATGGTTTGCCATCTCAGATGAACACTAGTAACATGGATCAGGTCAGTGTTCTTGTCCCCCCCCCCCCAATAAAATGTGACCAAGCCATCCAGGTTTTAATCTCCGTGTCTTCCCATTGCTATTTAGTTTTTTCAAGTGTTCCAGTTGTCTCCACATTTTAACAGTTTATAAACTGTCTTCATCAAATAACATGTCCACTAGGTCTGGACTGTCTGCCATAACAGGACTGCAAGGTAACAAAAAGTTATTTTAGTAGTTTTTTTGGGGAAAAATGGTAGTTTGTTATTGTTTTGTTTTTTCTTCTTGGCATGGGGGTCTCGATGGCAAAGTGGTCAAGCCATTTGCCTTTCACTTTGAAAGTTGTGGTTTCATTTCATGACTGGGTTATTTATTAAGTTCATGAGTGCAATTTATAGAGACCTCTGGGGATTGTCATCAGGCCCACGGTGTTTGTGCTTTGTGTGATTCTCTCAATAGCTGTTCTGTTGAAAGAGATAAAGCCCTACTGGATACAGCCCAGTGAAATGAAGTTGATCCTCCAGGCTTTAACCTTTCTCCTTGGTCCTGACCCACTGACCAGGCCCCCTGAGCTATAAAACTGAAGCAGAAAGAGCTTTCTGACCATCAGCTGAAGATCTAACATTCATGTGGCCACCTGCTTTAAGTGCTGTCACCCTTGTTTGTCCATTACCAGTGCTGATGAAGTCCTTTCCTCCACAAGCTGCAGGGAGGATTGTGAGTGCATTGATGTCTGTAAGACAAATCCTGGAGGAAAAGTTCTTACACAGTGTGGACGGGGATTTGGGCCAGCTGACAGTCCCTTTTTCATCTGTCTTTTTTGAACTGCTGCTGCTTCTCAACAAAGAGCCGGGTTTTGGCCGTATGCAGTGACCTTCCAAATATCAGGATAAGGGTCAAAATTCCTCAAGTGTAAATGTAGTTTTAAGTTGTCACTTTCTAACTGGCAATTGTTAGCCAGATTTAAAAAAAAAAAGACCACTAAATCTTGAACTGGAATATAAATCTTCTTTTGTGTGTGTGTGATGTGTGTGTGTGTGCACGCGCATGCGTGTGTGTTCACTGGCTTTAAACTTTGGCAGAAATTTCTGGTTTATTCATCCACTTCTGGACGTTAGTCTTGTTCCAGAACCTCACTGTTGCATGCAAATCTGGCTTATTTGTATGCAGACTGATGGTTACTTGCCAATCAGGCAGATGCACTATATTTCAAAGGAAACCCTTCAGTAGTCGACTCTTATGAAATGCTTGTTAGGGAGGTAGTAGGTCTATTCTTGTTTTTTCCCACAATAAAATCCTAGAACCCACAAGGGAAGAACTGCAATGTAAATGACAACCAGGCACATGGCTCTTACTTTTGGCGAAGGGTAACTGGTCAGCCAAAGACGGAAATCTGCAGCAACATTATCTGGCGCAAACTCTTCACAAGTTTTCTCTAGTGCATTCATCCAGGAGACCGCCAGGTGGCAGTTCTGTAGCAGCACCCAGGTTCCTTCCTCCGCTGCCTGCTTGATCATCCGCGCAGCAATGGGTCCCTGGGAAGATGAGAAAATATAAAATTAGTAGCTTATCATTCGTCTCAAACAGGTCAAGTAAAGACCCTGCTGACACCAGTGCTGCACAAGACATATGATGCTAGATTTATGTTTCTGTAGACCACTGCACAACTCAATGAGTAATGAGGTCAAAATTAACTTAGCTGCCTACATTTCAGAGAACATTCCATGGCGCCCATTTGTGGCTGCTAAAACAGGACAGAATTAATGATGAATGGGCAGTGATAAAACATATTAGAAGTGATAAAATATATGAATAATAGAAGCAGCAGCAACAACAACAACAACAAACATTTTATATTTAAAAAACTTAACATTGATTGATCAATTTCGCGGCGTCCGTGGCTAAGGCGTTGCGAGTCTGACTCGTAATCCAACGTACCGCGATCGAAACCTGCGTGGGTTGCGTGGATTTTTATCGTGGTATGGGACGTCGCAGGTCGACCCAGCCTCAAAATGGGTACCAGGATGGGCTGTCCTGGGGAAAGTAAAGACGGCCGGCGTAATGCTGACCACATTACCCACCGAGTGCCGATTGGTCTGTAAAAATATGGGTGCTCTTCCCATATGCCCGATGCGCCTAAGGGCGTGTAAAGGGATCTTTACTTCTGGATCAATATCAGAACCTTATTGTTAATCTTCTTCATTTCTCTTTCAATGAGCTCCAACACAAATTTTAGTAAACATAACAATATCTCGATCTTCTAATTACTGCACAAGAAAACAGAAGCAATACCATTCGTTAATCTTGTCTGGAACCGGCCAACACAGGACTGCCAGTAAAGCAGCTTCTTGAGAATTAGTAATGAATGCAGACGCCTGGTTCACTGCTTCTCAGGGAAAAAGAGTTTAACAATTCTAACATATTCAAATAAGTTTATGCTAGTTACTTCACTTAATTTCCTGGATACTACTTAACGTAATTATTCAAAGCCCACATCCAGATTTTAAATGAGAATAGTTGTACCCTAGCAAATAAAACAATTTGTCATAAATATGTTTTCCTGATTTCTTGGACCCTCTAATGACTATAACACAGTAAACTTCATGTCATGTCCTTGTGACAATGTTAGCCTGAAAAGACTGACACCCAAATATTATCATCCTGTGCCATGCAATAACCAGATACAACTGCACAAATCCTTGAAGTAAGCAAACAGGAAGTAGTACACTGCTTACCTGACCTTGTCCTAAGGATATGGAATTGAACTTTTTGCCGCCAAAACCTCTGTCATCTGCATATTTTAACAATGCCATTGTTGGGTCAGCTCCAGGGGAGAGAATAAAGATAAGCGGTGAGCAGGCATTTGAATCACTAAATGTTTTTGCCAGATCAAATGGAGGCGGCTGGACAAAGATCTTTCCCAACCTCTCCGTTACAAACTCTTTGATAGCCTGCGTTATCTGAAACAAATAGAGTAGAATTGTTGACATTTTCAGTAGCCTTCAATTTTTCCAGCTCACCCACAACCAGAAATTTTCTTATGTGTTTGTTTCCGGCTTCTGACAAAAGATAATTCGGGTGCCCCAATAATAAATTCTCTGGTGGCTGAACGAGGTATTACGTTAAAGGTTAAAAGTCAAGAGAATCGACTTCACTGCACCGGGTTTGGTCCCATATGACTCGGTCTTTCTCAGCAGAGCAGTTAGCCATCTGCCAAGAGTGCCGCACAAAGCAT